>MU745832.1:0-17354 GCA_026770625.1 Nicotiana glauca
TTCAAATTTTTAAGGGCTTGTTGGCAATCTTCATTCCACTCGAAATGATCTTGCTTTTTGAGTGCATAGAAAAATATGAAGCACTTTTCTGAAGACTTGGAAATAAATCTACCTAGGGCCGCGATTCTCCCAGTTAATCTTTGAACCTCCTTTTTATTAGTGAGGATATCAGGTATTTCTTCGATTGCTTTAATCTGAGAAGGATTTACCTCAATGCCGCGGTTAGAAACAAGAAAACCTAAAAATTTACCTGGAGTAACTCCAACTGCACATTTTTTTGGGTTAAGTTTCATATTATATTTTCGCAAAATTTTTAATGTAACAGCTAAATGAGAAATATGATCATTAGAATGCTGGGTTTTGACGATCATATCGTCTATATATACCTCCATAGTTTATCCTAAATGTTCTTGGAACATTTTGGTGACTAACCTTTGATAGGTTGCCCCAGCATTTTTCAGACCAAAGGGCATTACTTTGTAACAGTAAGTCCCCCAGTCTGTGATGAAAGAAGTCTTTTCTTCATCACTGGGGTGCATTTTAATTTGGTTGCCCGAATATGCATCTAAAAAACTCAAAAGTTCATGACCTGCAGTTGCATCTATCATTTGATCTATATGGGGTAAAGTAAAAGAATCTTTCGGGCAAGCTTTATTTAGATTTGTATAATCTACTCAAACTCGCCACTTACCATTCTTCTTAGGTACGACCACCGTGTTGGCTAACCAATCAGGATATTTTACCTCGCGGATTGACCCAATTTTTAGCAATTTTTGAACCTCATCTTGAATTACTTGATTTTTGAAAGCCCCTTGCTTTCTTTTCTTCTGCTTGATTGGAATAAAAGATGGGTCCTCGTTGAGTTTGTGAGTCATTACGTCCGGTGGTATACCTGTCATATCAGCATGGGACCAAGCAAAATAGTCCACATTAGCTTTTAAAAATTCAATTAACATACCTTGCATGTCCGTCCTTAGATTAGCTCCTATGTAAACTTTTCTTTCAGGTCATTGCTCAAATAACACCACCGCTTCGAGTTCCTCTATTGTCGCTTTAATGTTCTCATTTTCTTCGGGTTCTTGAACTACGTCAGGTCTTGAATCTAAATCTGTTTTCTTAGTTGAAGTTTGATTGCTGACGCCTCCAACTGTTCCCTATAATTGCTATTTTTCTTTACCTACGATGCTCGTATCTGTCACAGCATTGATACTCCTGGCTGTTTGTTGATCCCCTTGAATATGAAATATCCCCCAGGGTGATGGAAACTTGATAACTTGATGTAAAGTTGATGGGACATCGTCCATATTATGGATCCATGGTCTCCCCGTAATTATGTTGTAGGCCATTTCCATCTCAACTACCTGAAATTTTGTTTCTTTAATAACACCTGCAGCATAAGTTGTTAGAATTACCTCGCCTTTTGTTACTACGCTTGAATTGTCGAAGCCTGACAACGTATGTGCTTTTGGTATCATTTTATCTTCAGCTTGCATTTCCCGCAACACCCTTAGTAGAATGATATTTGCAGAACTTCCTGGATCAATCAAGACTCGTTTTACCTCGATATCATGTATAAGTAAGGATATAACCAGTGCATCATTGTGAGGAGTAATTACTCCTTCCACATCTGCATCATTGAAGTTTATGCTTTCATGATCTAAGGTTTGGCGTACTCGCTTCCAATGTACGATCGTCATTTTAGAAACCTTATTTTAAGCCGTGTACGTTACTCCGTAAATATCCTCCCCTCCATTGATGACATTCACTGTTCTTTTAGGTGATGGTGGTTTTGGTGGCTCCTTCCTATTTTTCATGTAAGCTTGTTTTCCATTCTCACTAAACAACTCTGTGAGATATCCTTGCTTCAGTAGATGGTCCACTTCACTTTGTAGGAATCTGCATTCTGATGTTTTATGCCCGTGGTCATTGTGAAACTCGCACCAATGGTCCGGGTTACGTTTGTTTGGATTTGACCGCATCTCTTTTGGCCACCGTACCTTGTCTCCCATACTCCTTAGAACAGCTACGAGCTCCGAATTAGTTACGTTGAAATTATAGCCATCAAATCGTGCCTTTAAATTTCTATCGTCAGCTCGTGGCTGCTGTTTACTTTGATCATCTCTGAATCTAGATGAAGACTCGGTCTCCCTGTCTCTTGGTCTTTGATCATATCAATTATTATTCTGCTCGATCGTGAATCCTTCCCTGCAGGTCCCGAATATGGATCGTATCTATTCTTACCTGATCTTTTTCAACTTCTGACCTTCTGGATCTGATCCTCTCTTCACGATGGTATTGAGGTACGGTATCCTCTTTAATTCTGAGTTTTGTACTGTACCTGTTATAAATATCGTTCCAAGTGGTTGCGGGAAATTCACGAAGGCTTTCTTTAAGCCTTCTCACGGCTTCCGAACTTTTATCGTTCAAATTTCTTGCAAAAGTTATTGCAGCCCAATTATCTGGTATACGAGGTAAAGTCATTCGTTCGCGTTGAAACCTATCAACAAAATCTCTAAGCAACTCTGTGTCCGCTTATTTGATTTAAAAAATGTCCTCCATTCTTTTCTCAACCTTTTGTGCTCCTGAGTGTGCTTTAATGAAAGAATCTGCAAGCTCAGCAAAAGAATTTATAGAATTTTCAGGCAAAAGAGAATACCAGGTTAGTGCACCCTTGGTGAGTGTTTCTCCAAATTTCTTGACTAATACGGACTCAATCTCCTGCTTGGTTAAATCATTCCCTTTGACTCCTGTAGTAAATGCCGTCACATGGTCACATGGGTCGGTTGTGCCATCATATTTTGAAATGTTAGGCATTTTAAACTTTTTAGGGATTGGAAGAGGCGCAGCACTCGGTTTCCAAGGTTGTTGCGAGTATTTATCCGCATCTATCCCTTTGATTATTGGGGGAACACCGGGTATCTACTCGATGCGCTCGCTTTGTTCTTTGAGCTGTGTCTGAAAAGTTAGTACTAGATTTTGTAAATAAGAATTATTTGTATTACCTGGATCCATTTCTCGTGGTTCACTGGGGGTTCCTTAGTTTGTGTTAACAAGGCCAGAACGAGGATTCTCCAGTGTATTGTTATTAGGTGAAGGAGTGGGCGGCGCGACAGGTAACCAGCTAACTAATGTTTGAAGAGCTTGGCTAACCCGTGCATCGATTATTCTTTCCAGAGCTTCCTCTGGTCCTTCAAAATCTTCTGATTGCTCTTGCTCAACAGCATGTGATTCTGGTGCAGGGGTACCTTCACGAGATTGACGTGGAGAAGTTTGAGGGGAAGGAACTATGTTAACGTTGTGCAAATCCCCTTGACCCTGATGGATTTGATTTTCAACAGCATTGTTGTTGTTGTTGTTGTTGTTGTTGTTTGACATGATGTTAAAAATGGGTAGAATGTAACTTCAGAAAGAATAGATTATCAGATTCTCGGTAACGGAACCAATTTGTTTAACCAAAAAATAATAATTTGGTCAAAACTAGAATTTAAGATAAGAAATCGGGTTACTGATAATCAAGAGACCAAAAAGTATAATAAGCTTTCTTAGAATAAGAATCAACAGTAAAGAAATTCGTATTTCAATATGATGTAGATGATCTTTCGTGTCCTTACAAATGATGAGACCTCCTCCTTTTATAGCTAATAAGGAGTAACGGCTCAATTCCTTAGTATAAATAAGAATAATAACAGACATTTAATGAGACAATTATGAGTAATAAATGACATTAAATAAGCCGTTACACAATCATTCCTATTAAATACCAATTTTCCAACGTATCAGGTATTTAATACTGAATTTGGACTCCTTTTTGTCTTCAGATCCATGTCTTCAATGCCTTTCGATCCGTTGGCTTTAAATGACTCGAATTGGTACGGGACTCGTGTCTAAACTGCTTCTCGTGCCTGTTTAACTTCCTCTTCCCGTATCTTTCGTCACCAGATTCTTGTCTTTTGAATCCTTAAGAATTCCTAGACCTAAATGCTTCATTTAGGTACGAGATACGTATCTAAATTGCACCCCGTGCCTATTTTGAGTTCTTCTTCTCGTGTCTCTCAATTATTACCTGTTGACCTTTTGACCAATCCACGTATCATGTCACGTCATCTTTAATATAAATTCAATTTTTTCCCAATACAAGAACCCCAGAAAGTTTTCCATAAAATGTTGAACAAAACTCAAACCCTCCACCTTAAAATCCTAACTTGGTACGCCTCCAGTGCCTGCGCTTGGCATTGTACCTGATGGTGTTGTCAGTCCTCATTCGGATCCAATAAGGAATATGCCTGCTCTGCCTCTGCTTCTTCGCCAGCTTCTTCTTGATCATGAATGTCTTGTGTGACGGCATTTTCACGGTTGGGGACTTCCTCCTCGGAGCTACTGCTGCTGAAGCTGAAAGACGGACGACCGTATGAGGATGACACCTAGTGCCTTGCGTTGTCAAAATTTAACTGGTCATGCTCCGATTTTGGGGGTTTGACACGGCATCCGGTTATTTTTATATGTCCGATTGAACCAACTTGCATTGAATAAATGAATTTGACTTGTGCATGATTTCGGCAGACATCAATCCTTTCTTAAAACTTGTCACAACTTGTACAAAATAATTAGTCAAAATAGTTATTCATGCAAGCCATGTGACATCTCAACTGAAATAAAAAAATATAACGTAACCCATTTTATTTATGGAGCCTCTATGATATAATGAATAAAAGATATCGTGACAGGGCTTCCCTAATACCCAACAAAAATAAGATTTGTTTTTGTAAAACATAAGATTGTCCAGGGTATGAGCTGGAGTATACCAGCAACCGAAGCAAATGAGAGAGTGGCTAATAAGGGTCTAGACCATCAGGAGTGCCAATAATTGCATCTAGAAAAGAGGTGCAGTACCCTCAATAAAGGGACGTAAATATATAAAGCGTACTTGTATGCATCATAAAATCTTTCACATAGAAATAGGACAATAACATTAAATGGGATACATGAGAACGGTATACAATTCTAAACAATAAGCATTTTGTTTGAAAATGATAGTAACAATTAAATTTGTTGATGGGATTGTAAAAATACGTGATCTATTTTTATGCTAGCTGTTAAGCAATTGATGTTAGGTGTACGAAGTTTAAAGACAAAATGCAAGCTAACACAAAGTTATAATCAAACCGATGAGCTAGCCAATCGGGGCCACGGACTGACCGATACGGGGCCTCGGGGCCGATTCCTAGGCTCAGGCTCGAGCTATTAGGAGTAATCGTGGTAGGGCTAATAGTTAAGATATAATTAAGTGAGGCTCTTTATTGCCAATGATGAGGAATAAATGAAGAACAAATATGAAAGTAATAAACAAAAGCAACAATATCGAGAGGTTCTTGTATATTTCGTGTAGAATAGTTGGAGCCACAGACGCTTACAAAGTGTCAAAGACCCTCTTTATATAGGAGGGGAATCCTAACATAGTACAAAAAGTATTAATTACAAAGATAGGGCGATGAGACAACTGGATGACACCAGGCTTTGCTAGAACTAGCTGTATGCCTTGGGAACTCCCCTCTTTCCTAACAAAGTCGTCGGTACATACTCCCCCGGAGTCGAAAATCGATAGTCCTTTAAAGGTGAGTCTCGACCTCGGATTCAGACCTCGAGAAGCATGTTAATCGGGCAACCTAATGACGGGGAAATCGAACCCCCCGGTTTTACCGTACACAGATAGTCTCCGTGTTTCTTAAAGTGAAAGTGATAAGAAATGACCTTGAGTTTCTTCCTCCTCCGGTACCCTCGTAATAGGCATCGGTCACAAGATGCCATGATACGATACGCATGCAGCCCCTGAAGATCTCCGCATTAACTATGGCAGTTGGCTGTCTCTTGGCCTTCTTCAATGCGCACGCGAAGCTTCTATAAATGCTCCCCTTCTTGTTTTCTATAACCCATTGTATTCCCAAACCCCAGAAAAGGTTCGATCTTCCTTTGCTTTCGTTTTCTTTATCAGGAAGGCAACTCCTTTCTTCTTCCGGAGCTTTTTAGGAATGACAAAAACTTCCGCCTCCGCTTCTCAGGAGATTGCGGTCTCATCCACTTTGCTTTTATTTCAAGGTGAAGTGGTCACACCTCCTCGCACCGAGGAATGCATCCCAGGATCCTTTGCGATGACTTATAATTTCAAGGTTGAGAGACCTTCCTCGAAGCCAAAGCTTCGTGGGCCGCACTATGCTATAGTCGCACTCTTCGATCTAAATCGCTATTAGTAGTGTTTTTCCTTAGTTATGTTTAACTTCTGTATTTGTTATGTCTAGGGGAAGTCCCTTTGGCGAATAAAGCACTGCCCGTTGAGGGGGATGCCATAGTGTCCGGCGAAAGGAAGAGAAGGCAAGGGGATCCATCAGATGGGCCGCCAAAATTCAAAAAGATTAAGGTGAAAGAATCTATGGCTTACCAGGCAGTTTTAACGCCAAAAATAGCGGGAACCCCTCGATTTGAAGGTGAGGGGAAAAGTATCTTCCCAATGGCCGCCGAGGAATGTATAAACTTAGCCGATCCCTAGGTCATAGGGATGGAGGCTTCTGAGCCGGAGCTTGATGCTGTTGTGGTCCATCTTCATAGTAAGGAGGAAGCGAATGGAATATAGAGTACTAACCTCGAGTTGGTCGGTGGCCAAGATTCTCCTTGAGCTGAGGTTCCCTTGATAGGCAGTTCAGAGGGGCCCAGCTCTAGGGCCCGGGGTGGACAAGGGATGGACGCTACAATTGATCCTGCTAATGTTGTGGTAGTGATTCTCCTTAGGGAATGACCTTGCCTCCTAAGGGTGTACAAGGTGCCTGCATGAAGAACCCTCCGATGCAGGGACACTAGTCAAAGGCGGAGATGCACTCGAGAGACTGCCAACTATTGTCGAGGGAGTTCCTGAGGTTGATGATTCACTCGCCTTTGGTGAGATAAGCAGGCTTTGCGAGCAGGTAACTTTTGCTAACTCTATCTGCCGCTCTAGGCTGCTCCGATTTTTGTTTTTCTAACTTAAATTTTTTCGTGGCTTTAGGCCAAGGTGCTTTATAACCAGGCTTTCACCCAATACCAGGATGAAGTGACCACTACTAGAAATTGGAGCTATGGCAATGCTTTTTTTGCTACGGATCCATAACCGTTGTGATAGGTACTCTATTGTTACGATCATAACCATTACAAACTATTGTTGGAACTACCGGAACACTTAGCAAACAAACCGTTGCAATATGCTAAATAACCGTTCCTATAGATGCATATATGGCAACGGTTTTGGTAACCATAGCAATAGATACATGATGATAACGGTTGGACGTATATGCTACGGTGATGTAAGTTCCCTCCTTATTTTCACCCCAAATTTTAACACCCGCTAAAATATGGTGGGGGCCACATCTGATTATTATTATTATTTTAGTTTTATCTCTAGGTTTCATCGAAAATATATATATAGCAAAAACCCCTAAAATATACAAAACAAAGTGAAAATCCATCGGACAGAATCCCAAATTCATTCATATCGGAAATTACGAAGCTCCTAGGATTAGTTTCTTTGCAAATTATCAAGCTCCTCTGCCATAGTCTTTGAGGAGATCGATCGAGTTTCCAGTTTCCGAAAAATCATCGGCAATTACCAGGCTCCGAAAAATCGATAATCTTCTCTAGGCTCGCAAAAAAACCTCCTCTGTTCCGAGGATCGAAAATCGCCTCCAGGCTCAACAACTCCTCCATAATCCTTCAGAGTTTCTCCAAATCTGAATCGGTAAATATATTCTTAGCAGCTTTTTTAATTTTAGCAGCTTTTTTATTTGTTTTTCTTTAAATTTTTGGGTTGGTTTTAGCAGCTTAACTTGAGCTTTTGTTAAATTTATGGGTTGTTTTTTTAATTTGTTTTTGTTTAAATTTCTTGGTTGAAGGCTTAAATTTCTGGCTTTCGTTAACAATATTGTGGCCAAAGCAATGGTATAGCTAAGATTTCACTGATTGAGCGTTTGAAAGAAGTGTAATTCCTGTAATTTCTGTAATTTCTACTGTTTAAAAGAAGTGTTTCCCCCTTCTTCTGTAATTTACTGTTCCTAAACAGTTTTAAGACCTTTAGAAACATGTATTTATAAAGTTATAAACCAAGTTCAGTTTGTAGTTGATGAATTCGCGCCATGGAAACCTTTAACTCTGCGATTTTCTTTCACGTGTTTTGAGTAGACTTGCTATGTCGATTCCATTTTGAAGTTGAGACTTACACCAGTTGCTAAGTAACACGCAAGGCTTATTTGATTGGCGATGTTGGCAATTGATGCAAGCAGCAAAAGGCATTGTAGGAATATAGGAGTCAACAATTCAACTCCAATGGTCAAAATGAAGAAAATAGATATATAGAAACTTACTCTCTCCAGCCAACACCAAAAAAACAAAGTAGGAAACATGCCCGATGAAACTTAGATAGCCTCTTGAAGTAATCTTACTTAAATATATAAGCATCATTTCCCAAAAGATAGAAATGAATTCTAATTATCAAGAACAGTAAAATAAGCTTTATAAGATGAGTTGCACAAAGTATTCCCTGTTAGAAAAGCTATACCTTAAGATTGGTATCAAACTAAGATGCTAGGCTAGCTCAACCGTCCAAGAAAATCCTTCAGGACCCAATTTAGTGCAATTTTTATGCCTAGTGCTGCTTGGAATGATGAACTATGATTCATATAGCGTACTTCAACTTGTTTGGAACTGAGGTGTAGTTGTTGTTCTTGTTATTTTAATAAAGGTTTAATTTTTATGTTGAGTGGCTGCTTGAATGTTGTCCGTGAGGATTCATATAGCCAACCCGAACTTGTTTGGTAGTGAGAGGTAGTAGCAGTTGTTGTTTGTTGTTGCTATTATTTTAATAGATGTTCAATTTTTATGCTGAACCTATAATGCTATCAGTGAGGATTATATGGACGATCCAACTTATTTGGGATTGAGGCGTTCGAGTAAAAAACAGTTTTTTATTGTTGTTTGTTGCTTCTGTTTTGATATAGGTTCAATTTTTATGTTGTCTGCTGCTTGAATTGTTGATTCAAACTTAGGATAGTCAATTAAAGTTAATTTGGATAGCTTATGTGGATAAATGAGGAGTTGATGCTTTGATACTTTTAGATTGTTTCAAAAGTTGATCACAAACGAATAAGAAAAAATTGATGGGTTTTGGTGAAGTTTTGATTTTTATGTAGTTAGATGCTAGAAATTATGCCTTAAACTCAAAAGAACTAACAAAGAATTACATTAGGTAAGATATGTGTATAAGAGGAGCTGATGCTTTAAGGTTAATAAACTCGGGAAGAATGTGTGGAAACTATTCAAATGTAGAATCATACCAAACCTCTTTTGATAAATTAGGATATCAAAAAGTCTTGTTACCTTGTGTCAGTGAACTATTATGGGAAAAAATGATGTTCTTTTCTCACACTTGTCAATCAAAGATATGAAGTTCTAGTCCAGCAGCTGATGGAAGTGAACTTTCCCTGTTCCAATTACTCGCAACATAGCATGTGTATCGTTTTTCACAAAATACAACCGATTAGACAAGTTATTGGCAAGGCAGCTATTTGAGTGATCCGCACCTTAGATGTTAACTCACTTAAAGCTATTGATTGTGTAAAAATTTTTGGATTCCCAGCGCGCATGCTCCTGCAGTATTGCCTCCTCAATTAAATATTTCACTATGTCTAAAATCAGCTGCTGAAGAGGTTAGTTATTATCCTTTATTTGCAATCCAGCTATACATGTCGTTTGTGTTGAGTCCATGTCCATATGGACGATTTTTAGGCAAAAGAAAAGGCATTCTAAATCTACAATTCTAGAAGTTGTGACAAAATTCTAAATTTTTTTTTCTTCTCAACTTTACTACATGAATTCTGAAAAGTCAAACCTTTTTAAGAATATTAAAGTATATTCATTTGGTTTTTCTTTGTATAGTTAGCTGGACTTGCTAGCCACATTCTTTAAGAAGAGTTTAGGATGTTTGGGAATTATTCATATTTTATGATACATGCTGTAGAAATATTTTCTGTTGGGCATTAAAATGAGTAAGAGGGAGATATGATACCATGAAGGTGTATAAAACTGCTAAGATAGTACACTTAGATTTTCTAATCTCTTTTTCCATTTGTCATTCTCATAATATTTTTGTTTTCTTCTATCAATTTTCGGACATATAGGAGTTACATAACTCAATTCCATAAATATTTTCAACATTACATATGTATGAAAAAATCTGTGTATCTTAGAGTGGAAACATGGAGGGTGGAGAGCTAAACCTGGGCAAATTATTGAGCAATTTTCGTCTCTTACATCATCCACGGGTTAAAGCTGATCATATTTGACCAAAAGGAGAAGAACCTATAATTAACTTACCAACAACTTGATACATTTGCAATCAAGAAGATGGCTATATCTCTATCAACATTTTTATAAATCAGGGGAGATGAATTCTGGACAATCACTTAATTATCTAAAACAGGATACCTTTACGATCCTTTCCAACTTTTCTGCTTCTTCTCTTCAAGTCCAGCAGCCTCATTTAACATGTCTGCAGCATCTTGGTGATGTCCAGTTTGGCAAGGGCAACTGACTGCATATAGAAAGCCGTTGGCCAATCTGGATAAACGCATTGTACTTGAATAGCATCAAGAAGGGTTGCATCAGGTTGATCACACATGAGATAATAGATATTGCATCGTGCATAAATAGTTGGGGATACATAACTCAATTCCATAATAACATATTTGTAATTTCAGACTTTCGTGTTGTTGACATATATAATTTGTGCATAACTTAATAAGTACAGCAATTGGTTTTTAAGGAGCAAATTTGACTATTTCCCCTGCCATGTAATTCAAAGAGATTGTAGATAGAATTTCTTTTAAATACTACCAGCCTTGTGATGTTGATCATTTCTACAAAGTGTTGGCTGAAATTGGCAACATCAATCAGATTCAATCTTTGTTTTTAGGTTTTTCTTGGCATGTAGAGTTTGTAAACCACACTTATAGCTCGTTCTGTATTTTCTAAACTATAGTATCATTTATGTCCTGTAGTATATGAGCACAAAGGAGAATGTTAGGATTTTAGAATGTCTTAGCACTTGTTCCGACTGGTTCTTGATTCAATAGTTTTGGTATTGGGGAGGACAGAGTAATTAGAAATGCAAATATGAGATAATATTGATAAATAGGGACTTTATATGAATACATATCTCTTTTGTTTCATGTTGTTTGTGTAAGCAGACTTTTGTACCATTGGAATGCATGTGACAATTGGGACCTATTATAGGCAAGAAAATGCTTCTTTTGCTGATACAACTAGGAAAGTTTAATTTCGTTGAAGGTGAAAATTGAAAATCCATCATTTGCATGTCATCATATGTTTCTGCTAGGTGCTCGTTAGAGCCAACCAACATAGATACATGATGATCAGATAAGGGGACATAGGAAAACAACAATAAAGAAATATGTCTCTATATTCCCCTGTTGGAATTCTGTCCAGCAAAGTATGTGCTAATCTGATGATTTTCATACATTATCTTATTAAAGAAATCTTATATCACTCAGTAGATTCTCGACAACATTAGTTGTCAGAGGATATGCATCTCCTTTTTTCACTTATATGTACTCATCTTATACTATTTCGTGTTTGCTTTTTTGAATATGGCAGAGAATTTAATAGTCATAAATCAAAAAGGGTGCTCAAGCAAAAATAAAAAAATATCCAATCGCATTCCAACTGGATCACTTGCATCTTTGCAAAACCAAAAGGTTTTGTCGTTGATAACAAAAAGAACCTCTCAAGCTATAAGGTCTAATGAAAATGAAGAAAGACAATTAGAATCTCGATCGCTTGCATTATTGCGAAATCAGTCGTTGACAATAAAAAGAACCTTTTATGAAAATAAAGAAAGACAATCAAAAGCTGAGAAGGTTTCACAAAGATTTCAATTACAAGAAAAAGTACGGCAAGTGCCATTGATTTCTACCTCTTCTACAGCACAAGGAGTGCAAGAACAAGTGCGGCAAGTGCCAATGGATTCCATCACTCCTATATCACAATTTGTGCATGAACCATGTGAAGATTCTACCAATCATGAAGCAATTGAACAATCTGAGGAACCAGGCTAGTATATATAAATTGTAATCATAAAATTAATTAAAAGTGGTGATTGGTGATTATCCTTGTTTTGTATTAGTGCAGGCCCTCCCACGCCAAAAAGAAAAAGAGGCCCTACTCAAATGCAAAGTGTGCACGGTAGGAAGGACCGTAAAATTGTAACGACCCGATCGGTCGTTTTGAGTACCAGCGCTCCGTTCAGCAATTGGAGGCCATGAACACTTCATTTCAGGTATTATGACTTATACGCATCGTCGGAATTAAATTTCAAGAAGTCCAGAGTTGATTTGGGAAGAGAATTCTCATTCCGAAAATTTAAAGTTGAAAGAATGAGCTAGGAATTGAATTTCAAGTACACGACCTCGGAATCGGGATCTGAAGGTTCCAGGAGGTTTGTATGATGATTTTGGACTTGGGCGTATGCCCGGATTGGGTTTTGAATAACCCGAGAGCATTTTGGCGCCTATTGTGGAAGTTGGCATTTTAGAAGAAATTTTATAAGTTTGGCTTGAAGAGAATTTTAGTATTATGAACGTCCGTTTGGAATTCCGAGACTGTGAATAGCTCCGTATAATGATTCTGGAGTTGGGGGCGCAATCGGAAGTGAATTCGGAGGTCCGTAGACCATTTTGAAGCCATTTGGCTAAAGATAGAAATTTGAAGGTTTTTGAAGAGTTTGACCGGGGGGTTGACTTTTTGATATCGTGGTCGGAATCAAATTCTGGAAATTGTAGTGGGTCCGTAATGTCAAATATGACTTGTGTGTAAAAATTAAGGTCAATCGGACGTGATTTGATAGGTTTAAACATCAAAAATAGAAGTTGGAAAGTTCAAAGTTCATAAAGAGTGGATTGGGGTGTAATTCATGGTTTTAGCGTGGTTTGTTACGATTTGAAGCCTCGAGCAAGTCCGGAATATATTTTGGGATTGGTTGGTATGATTGGTCGGGATCCCAGGGGGCCTCGGGTGGATTCCGCGTGGTTAACCGATCAAAAATAGAATTTTGGAAGGTTGAAAGATGTTGCTTCTGTCATAACCGCATCTGCGGTTCTTGGAACGCAGATGCGGTCGAAATCTCGCAGAAGCGGAAGGGGCCAGGCCCAAGGGAAAATCGCAAAAGCGGCCCAGGGACCGCAGAAGCGGTTCAGCTTATGCGGCCCCCAGACCGCAGAAGCGGTCAGCGCCCTTTTAGCCCAAGCCGCTTAAGCGGCCAAAATGTCGCAGAAGCGACACCCGCATAAGCGATCATATTGTCGCAGAAGCTGAAATTTGCTGGGGGCAGTGACTTGTTTTAAACGGGATTTTGGCTCATTTTCCCCATTTTGCATGGCTTGGAGGCGATTCTTAGAGAGCTTCAAGGAGAGATTTCATCACCAATGTTGAGGTAAGTTACCCCTATTTATTTCCAAGTTAAATACAAGACTATACCATGGATTTAAGCATGAAAATTAGAGTAAATATTGGGGTTTTGGTTGGAAACCTAGAAAATTATAAACTTGGATTTTAGTCATAATTTTGAGTATGGAATTAGGATAAAGTTATATATTTGAGACCCTAAGGTCATGGGTAATCTTTACCTTCGAGAAAATTTGGATTTCGGGCACGTGGGCCCGAGGGCGTTTTGGTTATTTCACTAAACGAAGTTGGGAATTCGTATAATATGAATTGTTAACAAGTATTTGAGTATATTCTCATTAGTTTGTCGTTAATTGGCTAGTTTGGGTGCATTGTGCGTTTGTTCAAGCCTTCGGGATGATGTAGAATGCTGATTTCGAGTCTTCGGAGCGAGGTGAGTCTCCTTTCTAATCTTGTAAGGGGGAATTTAACCCATAGGTGAAGTAATTGATTATGTGCTCCTATTTGTGGGGGCTACGTACGCACGAGGTGACGAGAGTCCGTGCGTAGCTACTATTATGCTATTGTCCGGGTAGGTAGGGCCCAAAAGCATGTGTACGTGGATTAACTGTGAACACATTGGTAGCTTGAGTTGCTTAACTCACATCGAATTAGTAAGTAAATTTCTAAAAGAATTAAACTTCATTTCTTAAATTGTTAAAGGAGAATTGATTTTATTTGAATAAATATTCCCCGATAAGTTCTTATTTGACTGATTGAGCATGTATCTTACGTGTACCCGCGTCGCACGGATGATTCGTGAGCGGGGTAATAAATAACATTAAATTAATAATTGAATTTTTCCCTAGAAGACTTAAGCTTCGTTTTCTAAAATTTATAAAGAGAATCGACCATTTCTGGACATTTGCTCCACATTGATTTCCGGACTGTTTATCTGTCTATGTGTGTTTATTTTGGAACGGGCCGAACGCCTCGGCAGATTAATAGATGCATTTATAGGCGCGCCGTCAACCCTCGGCAAGTGCACATTTATTTCTGTTGGATCGGGCCATCGCCTCGGTATGATTTGCGCATGCCTGTGTTGCTGCCTGAACTTGATTAAGTTACTATTGACCTTTTGTGGCTTAAACATATTTGGATTATGATTTAAAGAGAAATTTGGGAAATTTCCTTTGAAGGAATTACGTGTTTACTTGTTTCCTCTATTTGATTAGAACCATGTCCGTAAAGAATAAATTCACATATTAATATGTGAAATGAGAATAAATGATTATTGGACCATTAGAGTGTATCAAATTTGACCATCTCGTCTCTACCCCTTCGGGATTAGGCGGGACACTCACTGAGTACACGTTGATTACCTACTCATGCTACACTTCTGTGCATTTTTGTTGCACAGGTTCATGATATATTAGCGGCCTACTAGACGCAGCAGCACGGACAATTCAGGGACTAGGTGAGCTGCAAATTGCGAGGCGACCTACAGCTAGTGTAGTTCCTTTCTATACTTTGATTATTTATTTCCTGTCCATTGTATTTCGGATAGAGGTTGTATTTTATTTCATTATCAGTAGTCGCTCATGGACTTGTGACACCGGGTTCTGGGATGGTTTTCGAAAAGCTTGATTTAATTGTTATTGTTAATTTGAATTGAAGCAAAACCCTTTTATTTGTGGAAATGGAAGGAAAATTCTAGAATTTGATGTATTTAAAAAGGATTTTTAAATCGGTAATCTAATTGGTTGGCCTGACAGCGGTGTCCGGCGCCACCGCGACCCTTAGTGGATTTTGGGTCGTGATAACATGGTATCAGAGCACTAGGTTCCCATCGGTCTCACGAGTCATGAGCAAGTCTAGTAGAGTCTCTCGGATTGGTACGGAGACGTTTGTACTTATCCTCGGGAGGCTGCAGGACTGTTAGGAGTACTTCCCTTCTTGATTTCTTTATCGTGCGGTTCTATTCCTTTGAGGCTTATGCCTTTGATTCCTTTCCACTCAATCTTGCGCGACGCGAGCGCTTGTTATAAATTGAAAATTGAAGAATTGAAATGGCACTACAAATGTGGTGCGGGATGATTTTTCCCGGTATAGTTGATTGGACTATTATAGTCGCATTATGGAAGGGTATTCTATAGTTCAGCTCAGTAGCAGAACTTCTAAGAGCCTTTAGGCCAGGCACAGGTTGCCATGATGCTTACGAGCGATTATTCCGCAGTATTGTTGTGATGGTAGGGTGTTTGCCCACGTGTCAGGGCAGTGAATGAATCGAAGGGAGGTTTACTCAGTGTGTAATCAAAGGGATTCAGTATTTTATTCCCGGCAAGGGAAAGTCAATCGAACCAAGGATGGTCAGATGTGGACTAATGGAAGTAATGAAGCATGGTAATTGCAAGCGTAAAAGAGTTCTCTCCTCTATTAAGGTGTTGTTGTCCTAATTGGACGTATTAAGTTTATCGGTGTTATGATCTTTTATGATCAGCCCTTGGGGCAAGATATTGTGAAATGGCATTGGAAATGCAAATATCAGATACCGCGGGATGCGGTGGTTCCGGACTGAATCAGAACTGCAAATGCTGTGATTTGATAAAGACAACTTTCGGAGAGGCTTGGGATTAATAGCAAATTGTGGATTCAAGTTCTATAAAGATGAGTTTTATTAAGGTGACGACTTAGCAACAAGAGATGAAAAAGGCATGTGGGAAGTGTCCAGCGGAGTTTTAAACTTCTAGAGGGTCAAGCTGAGGAAGAGCAGGCCGAGCAGTTGATTGAAGAAGTGAGTTTGCCCAAAGTGGGAGAGCAGCGGAGCTGCGTAGAGGCTTGGTAATGAGAAAACTATGCACCTTAAGGGAGTCTGGAACGACTTGAGAATATCGGTTCTTGGTTATGGGCACTTTCAGATCTAATTTAAATCGGGAATTTCGGCGACGGGAAGTGGAAGTTGGTAGAATAACTCGAAGCATAGTATTGTTGTGCGGCAAGAGATTGTATATGACGGAAGGGAGCTGCTTGAAGTGAAAAAAGACGTAGAACGACTTTGAAGTGAAGGGAGGTTGTCGCACATTTAATGGATGTCTATGATGGGTTATGGACTCGTACAGCTGGAGAGTGAGCTCGAACTCAGGATTGGTTATTGATGTTGTAGTAATGGTACCCCATGCAGCAGTGTTGAAAGGTGTCGGGGAGTGATTTCGATAGGTGGGGTATTCCAGTGAGCAGGGTAGCAGTCGCATGGTTGGCGAGGCTCCTGCGAAGAGTTCTACTGGATATGTAGCAAGGGGAATTGTTGTGTGAATGGTGTTAATGATTTGGAGAATCCAATGGGGTTTCTACGGTAAGATATCGAGAATGCCAGCGATTGTTGGTGCGGAGGTGGATGATGATTCAGAATATGAGAACGGGGATTTACATGAGAATTCTGAGAATTTGCGGCAGATGATTGCGCAAGGTTATGTCAATAGAAGTTAAGAATAGTGATGAACTTTAGGGTATTGTAATAATGGCTTCAAGCTAAGTGGGAGAGTCCCACCGCCTATGATTTGGACTTCATGGTTAGCTACTTGCGAAGTTCCTGGTTAATAGCATACTGAGGGGATCATCTCAGTTACGGAAAAATATCATAAGTAGTAATTTGAGCAGAGAAATTGTTAAGGATGTGCTATGATTGGCCTTATGGGCTCATGTTTGAACTTGGGAAGGGACTCGGGATGTGTACCTCCTATGGAAACAGGTTTTAAAGGGAGTAATTCTGCTAGGGGCCTCGTTGAGAGGGTACTCCTGTGTTATAAGATCTATGTAGCCGATTATATTCGGGACCAAGTCAGAGCGGATGGCTCTCAGTAACGGTCTTAGTGAATTCAAGA
>MU745832.1:22081-51810 GCA_026770625.1 Nicotiana glauca
CAAATTGCGAGGCGACCTGCAGCTAGTGCAGTTCCTTTCTGTACTTTGATTATTTATTTCCTGTCCATTGTATTCCGGACAGAGGTTGTATTTTGTTTCATTATCAGTAGTCGCTCATGCACTTGTGATTTAATTGTTATTGTTAATTTGAATAGAAGAAAAACCCTTTTATTTGTTGAAATGGAAAGAAAATTCTGGAATTTGATGTATTTAAAAAGGATTTTTAAATCGGTAATCTAATTGGCTAGCCTAACAGCGGTGTCTGGCGCCACCACGACCCTTAGTGGATTTTGGGTCGTGACAAAATAATCGTACTAAATGAGTTAAATCAACCTGTTGGTCCTACTGATGAAGTTGTAAAAGAGTTTGATAGTTTCCTCGGCACATTGGGAAGGAATGAGACCTTTTGTCCTCTTAATGTATTTGATTGGAGGAAAGTAGATACAAAAAATGATATTTGGAAATATGTCAAGGTTTGAAGTTCCTAACGTTCAATAAGTGTCGATAATATTTCACATTTCTCATATTAACCTAATTGCACTAAATTTGTAGGAAAAATGTGACATTCCTGAAGAGGCGAAGCATTGGGTTTTTGATTCAGTTTGTACTGCTTGGAGAAAGTATAAAAGTCAGTTAAAGAGAAAGCACTTTGAAGCATATGAGAATGAAGAGCTTCGAATGAAGAATAGGCCGAAAGATATTCTGGAGTCTCACTTTAAAGATCTTCTTGAATATTGGAACTCCGATGCCGCCAAGGTAATTACACCCAACTTTTGCCAACTTTGTAGGAGATATAATAGTTGTGAAGCTAATAGTCTCCCTAGATTGATTGAAATTGTTATTGTAGTAAGGTGAATGGAAATCCAGTGTACTGTAATGTACTTTGGGCTAATACAAGAGCCTAAAACAATGCTTCTGGTGTCCAGAAGCACTACTGTACTCTCATGGCTTCAGGGCAGTTGAAGCAAACTCAAAGTCCAGTTGCATTTTAATACATAAAACTTGTATTTTAGGTGGCACCTTGTCAATATTTGCTTGTTATTTGCAGAAAACGTCTGAAACCAATATCGCGAATCGAAAAAAGTTGAAGCATCCACATACTGCTGGCAAAATAAGTTTTGCTAGAATCATCGAGGTTTGATTTTTTCTCTTATTTTTCTTAAAATATGAACTTGCTAACTTTGCATGAAAAGATTATTATACCAGTTTTCATGTTATTAGGAAAAAAAGAAGGAAATGGCTAATACTTTGGATATTTTATCAAGTAAGGACATCTTTGTGGCAACAAGAAAAAAAAACCTGGTCGAGTATACAAAGACTCCTATGAGAATACAATTAGTAAAATTGTAAGAAATTTCTAATTTAAAGTTTATCGTGATTATTTATTTGTTCTTGATTATCGTCTTAGTTTTATTTACTTAAACTCTGTTCTCTTGCATTTGGTTTGTAGGCTGAAATGGGGAGAATATAATCAAATCAAGAAAGTAGAGATGGAAGTGATTCAGTTGACGCATTTGCATCCGTCATGGGACCTGAGCACCCAGGTCGGGTAAGATTGTATGGATGAGGGGTTAATAAGACTCTCTTAAAAAAGAAAAATGGATATTTTGGATCCTCTGTAAATGCTACTGATGAGAGAATGAAACATAAAATGGAGGAAATGGAAGAGAGGATGCAACAAAAATTGATGGAAAAGCTCAATGCACAAAAGGAAAAAATGCTGGAAGAGCTTAATGCACAAAAGGATGCTATGGAACAAGATATTACGATGAACGTCGTTACACAACTTCAACGTCTCAACCCCGATTTAAGACTTGATCTTGATATGCTAATATTCAGTGCTCGTGCACCTGGCGAGGCTGATTCTACACAACAAGGTGCTATTCAACCAATCAATCGTCCATCTGCTGGCAGTAACACTCGAGGTTAGTCATTAGCAAATGTTACACGTCTTCTCTTTCCTCTTCTTCTCCTCTTTTTTTTAATGTTTCTTTTCTACCATTGTGTGCTCTCTATTTTTTTTTATATTTCATTTAGTTTATTATATTGACAGTAATGAGATTTTGAGCATTTAAAAGAATCATTATTTTTGAGGTTTAGCTAGTGAAAGAATCTGAGTTTCAGTTTTGTTCAAATGTACTTGTGTAACATGTTTTAGTTCTGTTTTTTGTTTAATATAATGTCACCACTTTGATTTGATTTGTTTTGGGCTATTTAATTTTAGCTTTGTGCTAGAATCTGTTGTTTATGTTTTTCCTTGGCTTTGATTTTGTTATGTGGTAGAGTGATTATCAAGAGTATTTGCAAAGTACCCCTGGATACCTGACTATTCATTACCATTTATTCCTTTCGGACAGTTTAGCAAACTCTGTTTTTTGGATTTGAGTTTGATGAATTTTGAATTATATAATACTAGTTGTACTGTTGTAGGAAGAACAATTTTCAAAGATTTTATTGTGTGGCATTTGACCTGAAATGTAATGTTAAATATTTAGTGGAAATCAAGAATTATCATATCCTTAAATGAAAAGAAGTAGCTTACATCTCTCATTACTTGTTTTTTACTTTCAACTTGCCCTCTGTTGTGAGAAATTTGCCTTTGGGCAACTCAGATTCGACTAGTACCTATTGTAATCCCAATTTATGTCCTAAGTTCTACCTGTAATGTCTCATTGCAGGTTTACTTGCCTATAGAAATACTGAATAATATTCAAGCTCAATGAGGCATAAGAAGAACATAATTTAAAGTTGTTGCCAGATAATATACAATATAGCAACTGATTCTGGTTGCATTCAAAATACCAACTGATGAAGTGATTGTTATAATTTTTCCTTTGGTTTCATTCAAAACACAGTGTGCTCTAGCTCTCTCTCTTTCTGGCGTGTGCTGAAGCTGTCCAACAAGAGAATATTATTTTTGTTGATGCACTTAGACATATTGGAATTTCTGCTGTTTCATAGTCTGGTGCTATGAGAAAAGTATTAGGGGTTTATAAAGTCAAAGTGCATTTTGATAGCAGTGACATTTAGGTTGTTGTATCTAAGAGAATTTTTAGATAGAATTCTCTTGAAGGGATAATGACTTTATTTATACTCTTATGTAGGTGGAGTAGATGAAGCAATGGAAGGCAGAAGTAGTATTGAAGGCAGTGATGAAGATCTTGATCTTACTTAAGAGGTTTTTGAATTGTTGATTGTCGTAGATGCATGTGGCGGTTTCTAAGAGTGTTTGTTATCAAAACATTTTAAACTTTTGATCTTGAAATATCAAATATATGTACTTATTGGTTTCATCACTATCTATAGATTTATTATTAGCTTGTTAGATAATTTGGATTATGAATAGTTTTATTTTGTTATTTATATAAATTTTAGTGTTTTATAGTTTATTGTATATATATGTAAATCTTTATTTACAATAGGGGGCACTATTTTAAATTCAATTAAACTATTACAGCTAACAAAACCGTTGCCATAGGACCTGCAATAATCCAAAATATTGTAAAAACTATTATAATAGGTAGTTCAACTGTTGCAATAGGACCTGTAAATCTTTACAAAATATTCTAAAACTCGTTGCAATAGGTAGTTCAACCGTTGCAATTTCTTAAAGAAATTGTTTCCATTTCAATCATGCCCGTAACGATTTAATAGATATAGTAACGGTTATGGACCATTGCATTTGACGTTATGGTAATGAAAAGTAACCGTTGCAGTTGATGAGAATAATCGTTCCAACAGGAAGAGGGAAAACCATTGCGATAGACTATACTATAGCAACGGTTATCCGAACCGTTCCATAAGCTTTATAGCCACGCCAGCTTGTGGAACGAGCGCTGAACCGTAGTAATATATCTATGGCAACGGTTTGCTTACCTATTGGAACGGTCTTCCATCCGTAGCCATAGGTAAATTTTTCAGTAGTGGACCTGTCGTGAGAGTGAGAAGGCATACCTTACCAAGTAGGTTACTCAAACCCTATTTATTATTATCTGAATCTTTGTTAGATTCTAGTGCTTTAACATCTTGGACATGATTCGTGCAGTTTGGCAAGGAAGGTGCCTCGCTGAGGTAAGAGAAACAGGCCAGAGATGCCAAAATTTCTTAGCTTAGAATGTATGTAGGGGAGATAAACTTTCGATAGGGATGCCCTGCAGGAGAAAGTGACCTTAGTCGGGTGTCAGCTTAAGGATGCAAAGGAGGACAGTGATAAGTACAGAGTTCTCCATTCCGAGATGGTAACGATACTATCTGGGATCAAAGCCGAAGCCGAGGCGCTTGTATCCTTGCATGGGGAGGATGCTATTGCAGCAAGCACTTGCATTGAGAGGGTGTCTGAGGAGGATAGTCTGAAATTAGCTCGAGCTGCGGATCATGCTCGGTTGGGATCTCGAAAGCATACTTTTGGAGGCGTGCTGGGCAGCAACTCAGGCGGTGTTAAAAATGAGGTGTGAACACCGAAAAGGGAAGATGCCATTGAGAAGGGGCCGCTGGATGCCTCACAGTTATCGGGATACAGCCCTTGGTGGAGCCATTGAGAATGTAGGCTCGATGAGGGATTAGGATTCTATCTGTTTCCGTTTTTTTGTATATAGTGCTTTCATAGTACGTTGTAAGTGACGGTCGTGCTTGTATAAAAGAAAACCTTGTGCCTTTCCTTATTCTACTCCCCGTTGTGTCTCGAATTCGGCAGGGTGATCCGATTTTAGAGTCGACAAGAATCCTTAGATTCGTGATAGGGCCCTGGGGCTCGTTAGGCTGGCACAGGGGCGCTTAAGCGCTCGGTCGATGTGACTTTAGTATAAGCTTTTGTTTGAGCTCATATGTTTTGCTCAACTGTTTTGGGTTTAGTCTCCGAGTCAGGTTTTGACTCTAGCTCATTTGACCCTCAAACGTTTATGGAGCAAAGGTGGGCTAGTCAGATATCGTTTTAGCTTCTCTAAGGCATGTTGGCATTCTGGAGTCCATTTGAAGTTGTTCTTTCTTTTAAGTAAAGAAAAGAATTGATGGCTCTTGTCTGATGACCTTGATATGAATCTGCACAGGGCTACTATCTGCCCTGCTAGCCGTTGCACTACCTTTACATTGTTTACCACCATGATTTATTCGATGGCCCTAATTTTTCGGGGGTTAATCTCGATCCCCCTGTTTGATACCATGATGCCCGGAAATTTGCTCGAACCCACTCCGAAGTCACACTTATCAGGGTTGAGCTTCATATTGTAACTTCTGAGGATGTTGAATGTTTCCTACAAATGAGTGAAATGGTCCTCTATACGCACGTATTTAACTAGCATAGCATCAATATATACTTCCATTGATTTACCTACTTGATGCTCGAACATTTTATTAACTAGGTGTTGGTAGGTGGACCGTGCATTTTTTAGCCCAAAGGGCATTACGTTGTAGCAGTAGGTACCATACTTTATGATGAACGAGGTTTTCCCTATCCTCAGGGTTCATCTAAATTTGATTGTACCCCGAGTAGGCATCGAGAAAGGTGAGGATCTTGTGGCTGGCCGTAGCACCGATCAGACGATCAATGTTAGGGAATGGGAAGGAATATTTGGGACACGCCTTATTCAACTCTTTATAATCTACACACACTCTTAGCTTATTTCCCTTTTTAGGTACCACTACTACATTGTCCAGCCATTCGGGGTACTTTACCTCTCTAATGGATCCTATTTTAAGAAGTTTCGTTACCTCTTCATTGAAGAAGGTGTGTTCTACCTCGGACTGTGGTCTTCTTTTCTTCTTTACTGGTTTAAACATGGGATCGACGCTCAATGTGTGGAAGGTTATTTCTGGCTAAATTCCTATCATATCTAAGTTGGACCAAGCGAAACCGTCGATATTTTTAATAAGAAATTGATTGAACCTTTTCCTGAGTTCGAGGGTTAGCACTGTTCCCAAGTATACCTTACAGATCGGGAGGTGTTCGATCAAAATGGTCTACTCCAGTTCTTCGACTGTTGACTTAGTTGCATCTGATTCTTGGGGGCAACGAAGGTTCAAGGAGCGAAGAAATCTTCTTCGTCATCCTTGGGGGTCTATGTTCTTAGGCTCGTCCGAGATCGGGTGCGTGGGGATCGGCACCTCAAGGTGAATCGCGAACATTTCTTTCGCCGCCCGCTATTCTCCATATATGGTCATTATGTCGTCCTTTGTGGGAAATTTTATCACCTGGTGTTGGGTACAGTACTACCCTCATGTTGTGTATCCAAGGCCTGCCAAGCAAGCATTGTACTTCATGTCGCCATCGATGACTTGGAACTCGGTGTTTTGAACCGCACCCAACGTGTCGATTGGGAGGGTGATCTCCCCTTTCATTACTTCACCGGTTATGTTGAAGCCATGGAGGACTCGATAGATGGGAGTGACTCGATCGAGCAGCCCCAGTTGTCCTACTACCTCCAATCTAATTATGTTGGCCGAGCTTCCTAGATCCACAAGCACATGTTTTATGAGAGTATTTTTTAAAAGAAATGATATCACCAGCGCGTTGTTGTACGGTTCTATCATAGCCTCAAGATCCTCCTCGTTGAACGTGAGGGTGTCTTCAAACTAGCTATTTCGGGTCGGCCCTTCTTCTATAGTGGACGTTCTTGTCCGTTTGAACATGGGTCCTTGGGGGATGTCGGTCCCTCCATTAATCATATGGACGTCGTGTAGGAGAATCTCTTCTTCTACCCAGGTTGAGTTTACCGGTGGTGTACCCACATCTGGAATAACCATGTCCTTCTCTTTGCGGTTTTCAAGGTTGTCATTTACCATTCTACTTACTGAGCCAAATATTTTGACCTGAAATCAAAGATCTTAGACAAAAAAAAGTGTGAAAAATAACTTGCGTTGTATAATAAAACCAGCAAGAAAATAATCACTATTATTTTTAGCCCTACGGTGGACGCCAAACTATTTACCGTGAAAATGGTAATAATAACTAAATTTGTTGATAGGACTCTAAAAATACATAATTTATTTTTATGCTAGTTGTTAAGCAGTTAATGTTAGTTGTAAAAAGTTTAAAGACAAAATGCGAGCTAACACGGAGTTATAATCAAATCGGTGAGCTAGCCAATCAGGGTCTCGGACTGACCGATACGGGTCCTCGTGGCCGATGCCTGGGCTCGGGCTTGAGCTATTGGGAGTAATCGAGGTAAGGCTAATAGTTACGATATAATTAAGGGAGGACCTTTATACCAATGATGAGCAATAAATTAAGAACAAATATGAAAGTAATGAACAAGAGCGGCGATATCGAGAGAGTATGAGAAAAGAGAGAGTTCTTGTATATTCCGTGTAGAATAGTTGGAGCCACAGACGCTTACAAAGTGTCAAAGACCCCCTTTATATAGGAGGAGAATCCTAACATAGTACAAAAAGCATTAATTACAAAGACAGGCGAATGGGCCAACAGGATAACACCAAGCTTTACCAGTACTAGCTGGATGCCTTGGGAACATCCCTCTTTCCTAACATAGCCGTAGGTACGTACTCCCCCAGTAACAAAACCCAATAGCGTTTCTAAGGTGAGTCTCGACCTTGGTTTCGAACCTCGAGAAGCACGTTAATGGGTCAACCTAATGACGGGGAAATCGGACCACCTAATTTTACCGTACACACATTTCATTTTATACTCAATACATAAAGAAATGAATTTAAACTTTAAATAAACTAAGTTTTTAGCGAGAGTTTATTAGTTATCGATATTCCATTCGGCTAAATCATCTGTCACGCCCTAAACTTGGGGAGCGTGACGTGCGCTCAACCGAGTAAAACTGACATAACAAGCCTGTTAGATTTCATTCTACACAAATTCATCCCTGAGCAAAGAAGTGATGTACTCCATTAATTAAACACTGAAAAGATTTCATTAACGACTCTCATTTCATTTTCATTAGCAACTTTATTCATAATTTCCAAAATATTATAAGTTTATCGATATAATGAAAAACATGTTTGCCAAATACCAATATTTCTAATTCAATTCCCAATATCAAACACCACCCACAAGCTGTCTACGGAGCCTCTAAGTACAACTTAAGAGTAATATGAAAATATCGGCAATAAGGCTCCGGCTATAACCCAAAACAAAGTACATGAGAACAAAAGATACAAGACCCCAAAATGATGTGGGGCTCACCAAGAAAGCTGAAGAGAGTGTACCGCTATCACTGATCAATACTGCCTGCTATAGAACTACCTACATCCATTAAATATGGAGCGTCCCCGGCAAAAGGGACGTTAGTACCGTTGAATAGCACTAGTATGTAAAGCTAAAAGTCCTCTTTCAAAATATAATGATCATATAAGAAATGGAAAACCTTATAAACAACAAATCACAATCAGCAATATCCAAATGCTCACTTGAAACGTAACAATTTTCAAAGAACGAAAATAATATTTTTTTTATTGGGAGATCTTTAATACTAATAATACCACAGTTCATTATACCACTATCCACGATACCACTATTCATAATGCCACAATTCGCAATGCCATTCTGAAAAATTCCACTATTCACAATTCCATCGTACTCTTGGCACGGAGTCCGATCATGACCCAATCGGCTAGGCCACATCATCCGAGTCATCAGCTACAATCACAATCTCTATGCAAATATACGACCCTGATTCTAGCATGGATTCTGATCACAACCCAATTAGCTAGGCCGCCTTATTTTGATGACATCAACCATAGTCACAATTTATATCACAGATTTCCAGCGTAATCACCACCATGCGTGCGACATGGTATCTGATCACGACCCGATCGGCTAGGTCGTCTCACCACAATGTCATATGATTCGACATCATCCTCTTTTACCAATAATCTCATCCAAATTGAGGGGAATAATTTCATCACATCAATATCACACGAAATAAGGGGAATATTTACAATTCACTCCTACATCGGCACGTGTAGTTTTGGGATTAGATTATTTCAAACTTACCTTCCTCGGTGACTATCGATACTCCCAAAAATATTTTTATATTGATTTGCACACAAAGTTAACATAATTACAAATATACTCACCACAACATCTTTCACATTGTATAAATCTTCCTTAGTATTTTCAACCACTCACAACCATAATATTTCATTGGCACTTTTGGCCATTCACAAGATTCTTTATTCATGGAACAATGGTCATATTTCATATTTCACATTTTCATTTCTTTCCTGTCATAGGCCATCATCATAAATATCAATATACAAAATATTCCGAAAATCACAATTAAGATCATTGGAAATGAAGACTTTAGACACAATAGATTTATTTCCAATAAATGGAGTAAAACGACTGGCAATCGATGCGCAAGTTAAAATCCTAAGAAAATAACACACTATTTATTCTTGAAATACTTTTTCCCAAAGAGGGAAATATACAATTTCAACTAATGAATATGTAAGAGCTCAAAACATGTTGGGAATACTTACAAGACAAATCATTAGTTAAAACAATCATATTTTTTGGGCATGATTTGAGTATATAAGCTTTTAGGCAAATCTATTTTCAAAGTCATTTATAACACTTGAATCATGGCTCATTTCATAACCTTTCCCACATCGATCATTTCATTTTAACTGCGTTGTTGTTCACAAATATAATTCCTTTTTGGAACATTGGTCACACTTTATATCTACAATTTACTTATTTTACTTCCAATCATCTTTATATTTTATCTACAATAAGTCATTCCCAATCAAGACTTTAGGTACACATATGAGCAATTAATAATCTTAAAAATATTGAGATCTCCAACATAAATTGGAATTATAACCTTCATTTGAAACACGACTCAAAGACATAGCATTTTAATACACACATGATTCTTGAACACTTTCCCAAAAGATAACATAATATGATAGGAACATTCATAACACAGTTTGAATACATAATTTTTGACACTTTGCTTAATCGGAGTACATATTAAACATATATCTTTCAACATAAGTTTATTCAGTATATCCAATTTTATAATAAACAAATCGGGACTTACATAATATTCATGAAAACTACGGAATTCAATTCTAAGAGAGAAAGCTTAGCTAACATACCTTGTTCGAGCTTCCCTTAAGTTACTGCAATGCCCCAACACGTCTAGCAATAACAATCTACTGGAAGAAAGTAAAAATCGGTTAACAATAAGAAGGATTCCCATTATGTAACTCTTTTAAAAAATTTGTCAAATACCTAACATGCGAAATAGACTACAAGGCTCTACAATGGAGATCCTTTCATCCCTCAACCAATTTCAACAAGAAACTATCCAAAATGGTTCATTACTCCTCATACTACAACTTTTTGTCATATGCATGGCATATTTCCAACCCCCATAATATATATTTGAACTCATAACCTATTGTATTAAATCTTAGAAGTAGGACTAACCCGGAAAGATAATGATCTGGTGATTAGCTTCCCTGATTCTTGAGGATTGGTGCAAGATTGGATGACTGGGAGGTTAGGTTTTCTCCTTCTCTCTCTAAAATACTCTCATCTCTTTCTAGATTCTCTAAAAAGTCACCCCAAATAAAGCCCAAAAGCTTATTTATCAAAATGGGGCCAGGTTATGAAAATAAGAAAATGAACACTCCGAACTCAGAATGGACCGCACAATGGGTATGCGGGTCGCATAATGGACCGCAAAACTGATGCCCAGAACTAGGCTACACTAGACAGGTCTGCAACCATTATGCGGTTCGCATACCACTTTTGTAATTCGCACAGTTGTTTTGCGATTGCACAATTGGCCGCAGAATCACATCCCACTATCTTTTGGTAATTTGGTCATAACTTCTTGTGGGAGTGTCCAAATGATGAACGATTTGAAGCGTTAGAAACTAGATCAAAGATCGTTCATCTAATAGGAAGTTTATTATATAACTCCTTATGTTTATGTAGATATGCTGGTCCAAATTTGGTCTTGTGCGTACTTATTTGGAACTTTAGTCTATCATATAATTTTTCAACTTGGCTTAGACTTAGGCCTCTCCTTAGACCTCCAATCACTTATAGTATGCCTCATACACTAATTACCATATCCAATTTATATCCATAATATTAATAGTCCTCATCTGCACATAAAATAATATAATTAGCGAACATAGGCACCACAAAATCTTAAATTATTTAGCGAAATTTTCCAAGGCCTTACATTCTCCCCCGCTTAGGATCATTCGTTCTTGAATGAGAATTATAGTCAACCCCCAAACACATAACATAACTTATCTCTTTTTTTGCTCATCTCAATCTCCCAAATTTTTACTAACTCCCAAAACTTTTTCAGAAATTTCAGCAGAGTCTCCTTTGTAATTGGGCTTATCCACCTACCAGAGAATCACCAAAATCATCTAACAACACATCTACAACATGATCAAGCATCACAATGTATATCAACAACACGATCTCAACATTATATGCATTATATTATCAAGGGTGATATTTGAACATGGGCTGCAAATAGTTAATCATAACACATTGAAAGTACCTTTCAAATCAAAACCAATTGCTATACAATTAAGAGAAAAATATTTTCTTTCTACAACACTTTTGGCCTTCAAGGTGGCCTCCTCGACTTACAGAATTTGCCATAACACATTCACGGAAATAATCTCTACTCCAAGACTTATATAACAAGGATAACAAATGGGTACTCCCTCATAAGCCAATTGTCCATTAACTTCACCTTCTATAGTTTCCACGGGAATTATACACAACGTAACTCCAACTACCTTCTTAGACATAGACACATGAAAACATAGGGTACATGGAGAATAACGATGGAGAGACATCATACTCATAGTTTGGCCTAATGTGAACTACAATTATTTTACCTTCATAATCAATTCACATAACATATTCAGGAAGAAAATATTGAATATAAATCATTCACCATCTTCAATTCTAAATCACTACACGAACACCCAGACTAAACCTTTGGTGACCTTCAACAATCACTCTAAGATGTGCTAGCATGAATATGACGATAAAGTTTCCTATCCCATATATTTGATCACGGGATGATGCTTCTTCATTGACATGTTTGAACCTTCAACCCTAATGTATTTAATAAAATGAGGAACAACGGAGTTCAATATTGAGCAGGAATTATTCAAGAATCCATCAATTTGTTAGCAAAGTATTTCAGGAGGTTATATCCTAAGAGACATGAAGCTTACTACTGATAACGATGACATGATTAATAATTGTGATGACATTATTGATTTGATAAATGAGGTATATAGTTAACTAGTATAACCGTAATAGAAATCCTTAAGGAGGAATAATCAAGCACGTGACACCAGTTGTCTACTGGAGTGTAGGGAAAATCAGTTTAACTCGAAATGAGAATATTCCAGCACCCTAAATATGATATGGGTTTCAAATTACATGATGTTGTATTACACTCTCAACAGAATTTGGCACAAGATATCTATGCCACAGACCCATGAGGTTGAAAAAGAAGTTGAACACTTGTGAGACTATGATAATTCTTATAGCTTAACCTTTGCCAAGAGTTCATCCCATATGACAGAACTAGAGATACGATAAACTTTCATTATAAATCAATATGTGCTCATGTTACTAGACGGTGAAAAGGATTCACGATAATATACACAAAGGAACAAAGTGATTTTTCAAACCATAGGAGCCACATACACCGGAGAGAAAAAGAGTGGCTCAAGAAGGATCTCAACACTAGGGTGCTTAGATTTGATACCACATAGGTAAATATTATGGTGGTGTGTGCATATGAACAAATACGCAGATGTTAGCCATTTGAAATAAAATATTCTATAATAAATTCATCATTATAGTCCCTTGTTGAAAATTTAGGGAAGCAGTGGGAAGTATTAATCCTCGAGTTATAACTCAATTCAAGAACATAATAATAGAACTCAATTCCTCAGGAGGCCGTAAATAAGAGAATTGTGATCACGAGGCTTCACGAATAATGCGTCTCGTTCAAAGAGTGGGTACATGCAATGTTTTATGATTCAACGTTTTGGAAAACCATATTCATGAAGGCTCTTCTTAACAATGTTCATGAAGGCTCTTCAATATGGAAGTACATATACAACAAGAAAATTTTTTACGTTATTAATAATGATGTACTAAGGAGTGCTTCCTTGGTGACTTTAGGTTAACGGGGCAATAACTTAATCAATGCCCCTCGACTCCACATCCATAAGGTATTTCAGGAGTGACCCAACATAAACCCAAGTGGTGCTTCTTACAAATCAAACATTCTGACTTATACCAATAACCCTCTTTCGTTTCATAGGTGTTCTCATCACATGATCTTGTGGTGCAGTGACATTAATAGGAACAAGGGCACTGCCCAGAGCAACAAGTTCTTTTTGCTATATAACTCATGCGCAATATCTATCAGATTTAATGGTGGGGTCATTCCCTCCTTACTGCCTCAAGCTCGTGGATTACTCATCTTGAAAATAAGACATAACAAGGAAATTAGCTCCCTATTTAATTTGAGTTATATCACATGATTTGGAATATCAAAGAAGTGTGAAATTTCCTAAATGTCCAAGTAGACTCCCAATTATAGATGTGGTCGACAACACACCGATAAGAAGGACTCTACTAGACATGGCTTTCAGACATCCTAGGACACTTTAAAATATTAGGCTTTGATACCAAGTTTGTCACACCCCTAACTAGGGGAGCGATACTAGAGCTCAACCGAGTAAACCCGGCTAAGCAAGCCTATTAGATTTTATTCTCCACAATTTCATCCCTAAATAAAGGGGATATGTACTCCATTAATCAAACACTAAAAATATTTCATTAACGACTCCCATTTCATTTCCATTATGAAATTGATTCATAATTTTCAAAGTATTACAAGAATATAGATATAATGAAAAACATGTTTTCCAAAAACCAATATTTCTAGTTCAATTCTGAGTATCAAACACTATCAATAACCTGTTTGCAGAGCCTCTAAGAATAATTAAAGAGTAATATAGAAATACCTACAATAAAGCCTTGGCTATACCTCAAAACAAAGTACATGAGAACAAAAGATACATGACCCCGAAATGATATATGACTCACCATGTCAGCTGATGAGAAAGTGTACCACTATTACTGATCAATACCGCCTGCTGTAGAACCATCTGCATCTATTAAAGATGCAGCTCCCCCCAAAAAAAGGGACATTAGTACCGTCTAATAGCACTAGTATGTAAAGCTAAAAGACCTTTTTCAAAGTAGAATGAACAAATAAGAAATGGAAAACCATAGAAATAATAAATCATAATCAACAATATCCAAATACCCACTTGAAACATAATAATTTTTAAAATACAAAAATAATATATATTTTTTTGTTAGGAGATCTTTAGTACCGATAATACCATAGTTCACGATACCACTGTCCACGATATCACCGTTCATAATGCCACTATTCACGATGACACTATTCATAATGTCACTATTTACAATACCATCATACTCTTGGCACGAAGTCTAATCACGATCCGATCGGTCAGGCCGTCTCTTCCGAGACATCAACCACAATCACAATCTCAAGCACAATCACAATCTCAATGAAAATATACCATCATGATTCTAACACGGAGTCCGATCATAACCCGATCTGCTAGGACACCTTATCTGAAGACATCAACTACAATCACAATTTATATCACAGATTCACATCACAATTTCCAGCACCAATCACCACCATGTGTGCAGCATGGCGTCCGAGCACGACCCGATCCGTTTGGCTGTCTCACCACAATGTCGTGTTGTTTGACATCATGCACTTTTACCAATAATATCATCCCAATTGAAGAGAATAAATTTCATCACATCAATCTCATCCCAAATAAGAGGAATATTCACAATTCACTCCTACACCGGCACGTGTAGTTTTGGAGTTAGAATATTTCAACCTACCCTTCCTCGGTGACTATCGGTGCACCCAAAAATATTTTGCTATTGCTTTGCACACAAAGGTAACATAAGTGAAAATGTACTCACCACAACGTCATTCATATTTTCAACCACTCACAACCACAATATTTCCTTGGCTCTTTTGGCCATTCACAAGATTTTTTATCATGGTAAAATGGACGTATTTCATATTTCACACTTTCATTTCTTTCCTTTCATGGGTCATCATCACAAATGTCAATATGCACAATATTTCAGAAATTGAAACTTTAAGTTCATTAGAAATAAAGACTTTAAACACAATAGATGTATTTCCAATAAATGGAGTAAAACAATTGGCAATCGAAGCACAAGTTAAAATTATAAACAAGTAACACACAATTTGTTCTTGAAATACTTTTTCCAAATAGGATAATACACAATTTCAACTCAAGCTTTTGTAAGAGCTCAAAACACATTGGGAATACTTACAAGACAAATCATTAATTAAACCAACCACATTTTTTGGGGCACGACTTGAGTATATAAGCTTTTAGCCAAATCTATTTTCAAAGTCATTTATAACACTTGAATTATTGTTCATTTCATAACATTTCCCAATTCGATCATTTCATTTCATCGGCACCGTTGGCTACAGGTATACTTCCTTTCTTGTGATAAGTTGGTATTTTACCAACTTATTGTCTTTAAGTCTTTATTTTTGCTATGTTTGAGTGATAAATCACGTGCTTAATGCCATTTACTTCTATATTATAGGTTATATATGATTTAAAATTATCTTGAATAAACCAAGTAAAACGAGTCAAAAAGAAGCTGAAAAGAAGAAAATGTGGAAAATACCCTCAGTTGTCGCAAATGAGACACAATCCTTAGAAGTGCATAGAAAGCAGATGTGGGAATTGAGAGAAATCCATCGCAATTGAGAAGGGAGACTATTCAAGTTGTTCTCGCAAACGCGAACTCAACCATGAAGTCAACCTTCACAAATGCGAAGTGTTGATCGCAAATGCGAAGGTCAACACTATAGTCATAGTTCGCAATTGCAAACTTTTGTTTGCAAATGCGAAAATCTTGCTTCAGTTCTGCGCAATTATGTCATTGCATATTTTTTGGCCCCAAACCCTTTAGTACCCAAGCCAGCTCATTTCTAAGATATTTTTTGGTTTATTTTTAGTCTTAAGACTAGAGAGAACAAGGTTGGAAGGTAGGGTTTATGCACTTACACTTGGATATTGAAGATTTAAAGATTGTGGTTAAGAATTTCTTACTCATTTGTAATAATTTCTTCATTTTTTGCTTTGTATTGAATATCTAAATGTGTAGTATTGTATTCAACACTTGAATCTTGTTTATGGAAATAATCATTATTAAAGTGTGGATTAAATACCTTGTTGTGATTATGTATTGAATGATTTTGTATCTTTTATGAAGTGAGTTATTTTTACTTTAATTATTCTTGTTATTTAATGTTTTCAAAGGGATTATCTAACCCTAGGACTCGCTCATTAACTTAGAATTAATTTTGGAAAAGATTATTCGGGGTTGGAAAAGATTAATTAACAAGAACTTTAGGCTTTAACCCTCATTTTATAGATTCTACCTAGGGATAGGATTGAAATACTTATAGCCATATCCGGGTGTGCTTAGTCTCTTAATTGTTTTAGGGATAATTCAATTAGGAAGTCTTGTTAGTCTTTGGAAGAAGCTAATATAAAATTATTACCTGTGGCTAAATTAACATAAACTCGCTCATATATGAAAAATCGTAAAATACATTGGATTGTTACTTGAGTGTAATTCCCGATGCATCTATCCTTGTAGCCATTGATCCTTTTACTTTCTTTCTAGGTTATTTTACATTTATGCATTTTGGTATAAATACTTTCTGAAAATAATTCTAAGTGTTTGGCATTGCATAACCAGTGATAATTCTCTTACATTCCTAATCGCCTATATACTGTTCTCTCTGAATTCGATCCTAACTCATAGTTGGGTAAATTATATTGCATGTGACCGTGTCTAATTACTTTTTCATAGTGGATTTTTACGTCATCAAAATTGGCGATGTTACCAAGGAATAATTTGGCGTAATTTAGGTTGTTTGAGAAATAAGCGAAAGGGCTTTGGTCCAAACTTGTGAATATTTATGTAATTAGTTTTCTTACATTGGTATATTTTTATTGTTTTTTTCTTGTTTATTTTCTTAGTTTTGAAAAATGGCATCATATAATGAAAATTGGCCGGATTGTAGTTGTTCACACTTTAATGACCCTTGTCCTTATTATGGAGGACCACACTCGTGGCAAAATAGTTTAAATTATCTCGGAGGTGGATTGTGCGCACAATCTCAAACCATGATTGGTATTTGTGGTAAGTATGGTCATCAAAATGGTCATTGGGATGATTGTGGTTATTTGTCATTCCCTTCCCCAAGCCCCGCTATGATGATTTTTTTGATGAAAATGATAGGGCTATGGAAGTAGAAGAAGTTGATCATGGTCAAAATGAAGAGTTCAAGATCATGTTAGAATGCCTAATTGAAGGAGGAAATAAAGGACAAAGTACCTTGGAGGAGCTTTTGGAAAATAGTCTCCAAAATGACTTGGAATTTGAAAAGTTGCACTCACAAATAGGAGAAATGCTTGAAGCTTTAGAGGTCCAAAAGGCTGTTTACCGTGAAAATGGTAACTATAATTAAATTTGTTAAATGGGACTCTAAAAATATGTAATCTATTCCCAAGCTAATTTGTTAAAAAAGACGATGCTAGTATTATGAGATTTAACGATGGGGCAAGAGGCAAACGAGATAACGACCGAACTGAGGGGCCTGTTACCCGGGCGTAGACTTGATCGATTGATACTTCGAGGTTGACTTCGAGATCGAGCTCGGTTTGTTGGGGATATTCGGGTGTAATATAACAGCTAGAAATATAATCAAACAGAGCTATTTATAATCGAAATTGAGTTTGTAGATGAAGAACACACATAAAATGAAGAACATGCTTAAAGGCAGAGGATATCGAGTTATCCTCAGTATTACTGATAACCAATAAGCTTTTGTAAGAAAAGGGAGAGAGAAAGAGATATTATTGCACTTTGTAGAATTGTGGGAGCAATAGCAGTTGTCTACAAGGTAGAGCGAATCCCGTTTATATAGGAGGGAAAATTCTAAATACATGTATATTCAATATTCAAAATATGGAGATGTGAAGGCTTGACTTGACATCCCAGTAGAAGCTAGGGATAGGTCGATCCTGTCAGTTTCAACCGCGTGCCTTGGGGAACTCCTTTCTTTATCCTGATCTCAGCCTCGAATCAGGTCATGATAGACACCGAAAAAGAGGACTAAGTTGTGACTTCATATCCTTGGGGTCTTGTGATATCTATCTGAGGTGGCATCATGTTCTTGAGGTATCGCGGTACCTCTCCCAAGATAACTTGATGGCGTGAAATTGGGCCCTCTGATTTCACCGTGTACATATAGTCTTCGCGTTTCTGAGAACGAAGCGATGGGAAATAGTTATGACCATTGACTCCTCGAACTCCTCATAGAGATAGTTCATTGGCGTTCTGCGTTGTGGAACAATCTTTTGTGATATATGGAATATCTCATAGACTCTTTCTCCATACTCTGCCACTTTCGTTCTTCAAGCTAAAAGGTGCTACCATCGCTTCAATTTTTCAAGGATGCAATAATTGCATTCATCGATCAGTTTTCCAGAGCCTCGGCGACTGTGTTGCTTCACCCTATAAATGGGGTACCTTGGCGTTGTCTTTCCTATCCCATTGTCTTTATCGGCATGCTTTGCCTATTCCTTCTTGTCGCCTTCTTCTATCTTTGAACATCATGCTTGGGGCTTATAGCCTCAAGACCATTAGGAAGGGTTTCCTTTAGTTGTGCTATAGCCCTTTGCCGGGACAATCCTGTTTTGAGCACAATCGCGTTATCACGCTATGGCCATTGGCCAGTTGGCATTTGCTTCTACTGTTGGCCCGAGGTAGGGATGGATGGGGAATTAGTCTTCCCCTTAAGTATATAGTCATTCAAATTATGCACCTTTGCTCGCTCTCCTACCCGGGCCTAGAGTGGCACCTCATCCTTAGAGCTCTTTCTTTCCCAAGGGATAAGGTGGCCCTCTTGATCATTGAGGTTGAGGCTTTCCGAATCTCCAACCTTTGGTTTTTATGGGCTGTGTCTTTTTTCTATGCCTCCTCTGCGTCTCCTCCTTTTTATCTTCCCCATCTCCTTTGGCGGGAATCCCTTGAGGGATTGAGCTGGGAGCCTAGAGGAGGTGGAGGTTGAAGGGATCACCCTCGAGGGTGTGATGCTTGAGGATGACGATATCGGAGATGCACCCTCGAGTGTGTAATGAGCTTCGGAATTTCATCACATGTGCATCCTTCTGTTCCTTCACTATAGGGATAGACTACCATAGGCCTCAGTAATTGTATGTAATAACCCTTCGAGGGCTTTTGTAATTTTATGTATCGACCCTTCGGGGGATGCTGTACGCTAATTTTGAATAAGAATATACTTTGATGACTTCTACTTTCCTTACTTTGTTTTGTTTCTGTATGTTCTCATGCCCTTCAAGGCTCTTGGAATGCCTTCTCTTATTTGTTGGCCGCTAATATCTAGCTTGAGCGTGAGCGTTCATTTTGATCTTCTGCGTATTGGCATGGTCCTCCTCCGACCCATCGTCGTACTTCAGACCAATCTTGCATTAATCTGGTAGGTCCAGGCTATCGAGGACCTTTGAGTTGTTCGGGGATCATGCGCCGAATTCTGGGGCCTTCGGGAACATTATCCCAAATGAATGCCATCTTCGGGTACCCGGGGTTCCCTATTTATCTTGATGTAGATAACCCTTTTAGAATGTATAGGATTGACTTTTGCTGAGGAATTTGCTTATGTTTGGGTGATTCCTTGGTCCTTCACGGAGCTTTCACGGTCGGAGCTTCCTGTGTTTATTCCTCATTTTTTAGATAGAGGGAATTACAAGACCAAGTGCTTGCCTGGTGTCAAGTGTTGGCATTTAAAGCTTACCAAGGCCCGACTTCTTTGGGTCGGGGGTTCTCGGCATAGGATGCTACCTCGAGTATAGAGATAATTTGAATGATCCTTTGAGTCTTAACTTCTCATTGGAGGATGCTTTCTAGATCGGGTATTGGCCCATCGATTTGCATCGAGGATGTTGGCTTCCTAGGGTTTGCCTTGGGTAGGAGAATCATCTCAACTTCTCGCATATATACGGGGTGCCTTCAGTTCCTTGGAAAGACTTTACTACTTGGAGGTAGTTGTGCTCCTGCTTTAGCATAGCGTTCCTCATTTCCTCAGGCAAAAAAGTGTTGCGTGCCCCCTTGCTTTGCTCTGTTTAGTACAGCCATAGTCATAGCAGCCACTTCGGGGGCGACATGGCAGAAGGAAGAGAGTGCTGATGACAGTTTCTTCGATAAGAGGGGAGCATTTAGAGATGGTGAGAAAATACTGTGGATGGAGCGAGGGGGTAACGTTGTAGGTTCTTCCTTCAGGAGAGGACGTTACTGATTCTGCTGATTGATTTTTGACTGTATACCTGTATCCTTTTGCATTTGGCACCTTCAATAGGGTCATGCTTGATTTTTGTTTGAAGTATCTGGTTACTTTGGCACAGATACATCTGTCATTTTGGCGGGTGGTGCTGATGACGAGATTTTTTGTGGAGAAGGACGATCTCGAATTTGTGCTCTATCACCTCATTCGGTTATATCGGCTTTTTCATCACCAGGGCTTGTTAACCCTGAAGTGTCATTCATCTCTACCTTTTGTTGTTGATGACGAAGAAGAGGGGTCAAGAATGGGCCGGTTGGTTTATTCGACCCCGGACGGTCGACATCATCCCCCCAGAGCTTTTGTCGTTCCCCGAAGGGTGGAATTACGCACGTGAGTGGAGCGTTGTGGTGCTCTTTTAGGTTGTACCTATAGCAGGCGTTAGTTAAATAATGATGTTTTTACCTTGTTATAGCAATTTCATGGATGCCAGGCAAAGTCTCTGATCTGCCCAGTAGGGTTCGGAGGCTGGTGACCCATTCGTCCCGTAACGAGCGTCGGTGGCGAGCTATGCTCCGCGTCAAGCAGGAAGCGTAATACCAAGGTATATGTATGTGCTACCTTTTCCTCAGTCTTCATGTATTTGAGGCAACAGTTTCTCCTTTTCTACTTATATTGGATCTGTCGCTTGCAGGTATCGGGAATTCTTTGGGATGAGACAGTGCTCTTCCGAATAGGGGAATGAGTTGTTAACCTCTCTTCCCACCCTTTGAGGCGATGGAGCTCCTAGTGGTGCTAAACAGGCCAGTAGCTTCAGGGAGAAAGCATTGTCTGAGTCCGCTGCCCTCGAGGTACCTGATTCTAGGTCGTCGATGCCTTCGAATGGATATGCTTTGGCCGAGGGAGGCTTTCCCGGGGGTGAAGGTACGGGATCAACAGGTGTATGCTCTGACTTCGAGGAAGTCTGATGGCTTCACTTCATGGTGAGTTTATGTGCAGTTTCCCTATATTCCCCGTCCTTCGTTTCTAATTGAGTTTCCCTTGTGGAGGCCTATGACAGGTTGATGTCTAAGTTGTCCATGAAGGGGCCAAGTTTTAGACAGTTTGGGATGACGGAGAATCTTTTAGGCTGTTTAGCGAGGAGAAGGAGGGCGAGTTACTGCATTGGGGATGCGAAGCGTACACAAGCTCGAATAACGAGAGTTATTTGATGGAGCAGGTAACTTCGCGCAGCTCAAGCTTCGTTTTCTTTGTCATTTTTAGGTTAATGCCCTGCTCCATTATATCAACTGCAGAAAAAGTTGGAGGTCATGGAGTATCTTAAGGCTGATATCGATCGTGTCAAAAAGGCTTGCGGTAAGCTTAGAGCTCAGGTGCAAAATCAAGTTTTAGAGGAGGCAAGTGTCGTGGCCAAGGTTCCTGCCTTATAAGTCCAACTGTGCTTGGATCGAGATAATGCTAAAATCCAAGCAGATGTGATCGAGAAACTGGAATCCAAACTTTCAAAGACCAGGGGCAAGGTAATTGATGCCCAGGCTAGGGCGATGCAAAGCCAAGCCAATTCTGATCAAGAGATAGCGGTCCGTATAAAGGATGCTGTAGACGCTCAGGTCGAGCTGAAGTGAGCCCTTGATCGGGAGAAAAAGATTGAGGAGTATGTCCATTGCAGATCCCGAAGGGAAGCACTCGAGGAGATCGGCGTGAGGGGCATTATTCTTTCTAATGAATTGGACAGAGCAAGGGCAAATGAGCGTGACGCATAGTCGTTTCTTGTTGATGCTGCAGGGAGTGAGACCGGCGAGTTGTAGCTCCTTGGAACGGATCATAAATTATGCCGTTATGTTGTATTGTTTTTTATATTATAGAACATGTCTGTTTATGGAGAGTGTGTCTCCTCCCCCCTTTTTCCTCTGTGCTTTGTGAAATAATAAGATACTCTTAAGCCTTACTTCTTCCGCATCTCCTTCTGTTATCGTCTTTGACTAGGCCGGTTTAGATGTCTGGCGGGGTCTTTATAGGTCCGGGATCAATCGGGCTGGCCCTAGGCTCCTAAGAATGAGCGTTGCGGTCCCTGTGCTTTGTCCATCCATTTAGATCCAGTCTTCGAGTCTCTTTGCGAGTCGATCTGTTATTGGCCTTTAAGATATTTCTTATCCGCACGGGCGGGTGACAGTGGTCTTCTTTGTCTTGGGTCGAAGGGACCTTATAAGAGGGCGACCTGGAGGCTTACTCGGCTGGTGATCGTGGCGTTTGTGCTGCACCCTTACGCACGCTGTAGTTTTGTGCTTATTGCTAGTCCAGTCTCTGAGTCGCTTTGTGACTCGGGATGTAATCGACCTTCTCGCGCCTTTTGATTTCCCAAATGGTGTAGTGATTTATACGTGATTTTAGTCATTGAGACCTTTCCGTATGTGGCCCGTAGGCTTGTTTAGTTAATTATTTTTGATTCGGTCTCCGAATCGAGTTACGATTCGAGCTCACTTTAATCCTCAAGTTGTCAATTTAGCTGGCGACAATGGCTCTTACGCTTTTTGGTCGTGGAGACCTTTTGATATATGGCCAATAGGCTTGCTTAGCTGGCGACTATGGCTCTTACGCTATTTTCCCGTGGGCTTTTTGTAGGCTTTGTTTTCTACTCATTAAGGTCTTTTTGAAAGATTTTTTCCTGACCCGTCGTCGGTTCCAGAGGAACCTTGATTTCAAGTCGTAATCGGCGATAGTTCGGGTACCTTGGAAGGTTCATAGCCTGTTGTTTGCCTTTTGCGGGAAGCCTGTTTTAACCGGTTCTTTCCGAAAGATATTCAAAGTAGTGGCCTGCGATTTTTGTTTAGCGACAATCGAGCATCGCCGAATCGCGTTATTTTGGTTGTATCAGCCGTTTTGACCATAGTCATATACGTTTGGCCGTAGCCATTTTTTGATCCTGAGTAATAGATTAGGCATCTACATCGAGGGTATGCCCTTTCGGGATTCTTACAAATGCGACGTATAGCCTAAACTTTGAGATTTTCACGCCTGTTGAGGTCTTACAGTTTGTCATACCTATTGAGGTCTTACAGTTTGTCATGCCTATTGAGGTCTTACAGTTTTTTCGGTGATGTAGTATGGAGATTGTCGATAGTCTCCAAGTCATAAAGTTATTTAAGCGTGAAGACCGCTTCTTGTGATCCTGGAGCTAGGGGTGTACATAGGTCGGGTTGGTTCAGATTTTACAATTATCAAATCAAACCAATTGTGTCGGATTATTAAATATAAACACCAAACCAAACCAATAAAACTCGGGTTTTTCGCTCTCGGTTTTTCTCGGTTTGTTCAGGTTTTTTCGGATTTTTTTCCAACAAAATCTTCGTAGAACAAAACATATAAATTGTGTTCAAAATATTTCTTTAATTCGAATAAGATACAACTATATAAAGTATTTTCGAAGAAAATAATATAAAGTATGAGATGTATCATGGCATTATCCTAAAATATTCAACAATAAAGACAATAAAATTATGTAATATAAATATTACTAATTAAAAAGTCATAATAGAATAAAAATAACCTAAAAGTACTACGTCATGCTAAAATACGTAGACTAATAAGGGAGTATTAATTACATGACTAAACGCTAAAGAAAATATAAAAAATAGGTTATGCATTTTTATCTAAATTATTGCAAAACAAAAAATAGATATTCAATACATTCCCGTTCGTAGTATTGAATTGAATGTCTTTTGTTAGCATTAGTATTGACTTGATTTTGGTTTGTGCTTTTGTTAGCATTATTTAATTCACTAATGTTAATGGCTATAAAACTTATTGGAACATTCAAAAGCTCTAAGTCCAACCTTGAAATAATACCTTAAAAGATAAAATTATGAATTTTTTTAAGAAATATTTATAAATTACATCACAATAAGTATATTTTTATATTAAATATATCTCAAATTTCTATATATGTAATGTCGGGTTGGTTTGGTTTCGGTTTGACTTTCTTTAGTTAAAACCAAACCAAACCAACTATGGTCGGATTTTTTTGTCCAACACCAAAACAAATCAAACCAAACCATGGACGGGTTTTTTTTCTCGGTTTGACTCGGATTATCGGGTTGGTGCGGTTTGTCGGTTTCGTTTGTACACCCCTACCTGGAGCTATGTTTTTGGGGCTTTATGAGCTTGGAGTTTCGGTACTGGAGTTGTGCGAATGCCCTATTGCAGGCATTGAGTCTCCGTAGGGTGTTCAAAACTGATCTGAAACCGAAAACCTAACCGAAACTGAAGCTTAATGGCTTATTGGTATCGGGCTAATGGTTTAACGGACGGGAAAAGGATTGCATTTTTTTCAATAATGACTTATCGGGTTGGGGACAGATTATTTAATTTTCTTAACGGATAATTCGTTAACCTTATATATATATATATATATATATATATATACCATATAAATTTTTCTTTCGTTCTCCATTCGTCTAATTTGCTTTTATCTTTAATTTTTTCTTTACGAAAACTGTTTGTATCACATTATTTTCTAGGGCTACTGAAGTGTTGTATTTATACATACCTAGAAGGCCTTGACGGCTAACAAGATAAAGTCATAAATCCAAGTGGGCAGTTAGATTAAGGTTGGACTTTTGCAAAACACACTGGCCATTTATTCCACACGACTTCAATGAGATTGTAGTTGAGTTATGGTGAGGTTACTTTATTACTAACATTCTTTCATCAATGAAATTATTGATACGGCAGATCAAACATAAACAAGTAGTTGTCCTAGGTATGTCATGGCTTACAACCTTAGCCAATAGATGAGAAGAAGAATGTTGAATGCGCTTAAAGAGAGAGAAGGCATGAAGTAGCACCAAGTGCGTGTCCTAGAATAATACATAAGGCCGATAAACTACCCGATAACCACCCGATAAGAGCTAAACCGATACCAATCCGTCCAATTTCTTATCGGGTGGCTAACAGATTAATACATTTAAAAGACGATAACCGATAAGCCAAACTGTTAACAGTAAATAACTGCCAAATTTGCCCGATAAGCAGCCCTAGCCTTTGAGCATTTCGAGATGTACCTGTCGAAAGGATCATCGGGAATGCGTTGTTATTTCTCTGTTCGGGGGACAGAGTTCTGAAAAAACGTCCTTTAATCTGTTGGAACAATATACCTTGTTGTGTTGGCCAGACCGATATCGGGCCAGGGCTGATCGCTTGCTGGTTTGTCCCGTCTACAAGACATTGGTTCTCGTAGCCTCGACCCGAAGGCCGTTTGGGTGTTTTGAGCAGTTGGCACATGTTCCTGCTTTTTTCGGGATGTATCAGGAGAAACATTAGTTACTTTACTCTGGGAAGGAGTTCCTTCCTTCAAAAAGTATTTTGGATTTATTTGATACAACAGTAAACGTTGTTGCCGACGAGTCCCAAACACACTGGTGTTTCGATGCATAGTTATTCTTACAAGAATTTTTTTTTTGGAGGGAATGCCTTCTTGCTTTTTTAGTGGCCGCTGGGTTTGTTCTGAAAATTTTTTGGAGTTCCCCTCCTGGTGGCTTGCAAACGTTGCCTCATTAAAAACCTTTCCTTTTAGGACAAAAACTCGGTTAAAGGAAAAGAGTGCAACGGATGTGCCATTGGGGTTTCGGGGTTCCGCTGCAATACCAACGTCTGGGTAGTTTCTGATTCGGGTGTCTGGCAAAGGTTAATCTCGGATTTGAAAAAAATAATATAATAAAAGGAGTGGTTGTACCTTAGAGTTGCGTGCGCAGGCGGCGTCTTGGGAGTTTGGCTATCATAACTTCCCGGGAGCGGAGGTGCGGCGCAAATTTTTCACTTTGGTTTGTCAAGTTCGACCGGGGGCGAGACATGTCTTGTTCGTGGTTTCATTTGGGGGTGGAAGTGTGAGTGTTGGAACTACGTCGTATATGGAACACATTTCCCTTGTCGCATGCTATTCTACGTATACGATCTTGATCCCGTCCTTCGTCTAAAATTTCATCACCTGATGGAGGATGGATGGTACTATTCTCATGTAGTGTATCCAGGGTCACCCGAATAATGCATTATACCTCATATCTCCCTCGATGACAAGGAACTTGGCATCTCGAGTTGTGCCGGCCACGATAACCGGGAGGATGATTTCTCCCTTTGTTGTTTTGCTAGCCATGTTGAAACTGTTAAGGACCCGAGTGGCAGGTACAATTCGATCGAGTAGCCCGAGTCATTCTATTACCTTCACCGTGATGATATTGACTGAACTACATGGATCCACAAGTACACGTATTATCTTAAATGAATTTATAAGAAAGGAGATTACCAGGGCGTCATTGTGGGGTTGGGATAGGTCCTCGGTGTCTTCCTCGCTGAACTTGAGGGCGTCTTCTGGGATGTATCCTCGAGTCTATTTTTCCCTGGTGATGGATATCTTTGTTCTTCTTACTATCGGTTTCTGCGGGGCATCAGTGCCCCCGTGATCATGTGGATGACATCTCATGGTTCGTTTTCTTTATTTTTCTTGATCGCCTCCCTCTCTCAGAATTGATTCTTGTCCCGATCGCTGAGAAATTCCCGAAAATGCCCTTTGTTGAGCAGTCGAGCCACCTCTTCTCATAGCTAATGGCAGTCCTAGGTCCTGTGACCGTGCGTGTTGTAAAACTCGCATACTAGGTTATAGTTTCTCTGCAAAGGGTCTGACTGTATCGGTTTGGGCCACTTGGTGTCCCTGATCTTGACGATAGCAAACATGATGTCTGAAACATCGACGCGGAAGTTGTATTCTGATAAGTGGGGTGCGTTAGTTGGTGCTATGTTTCGGTCGAACCTTGTTCTGTTGATGAGTCCTCGATGGTCATGTCCTCGATCTATCCTTCAATTGTTGCGAGGTAGGTTGCGTCTTGGGATGTTTCTCCCGTCTTTGAAGTATAGCAAATACCTTTCTTTGTTTGGTCTCGCTTCTTTTACCGGGAGTTTGTCGGGTACACTGATCCCAAAGGGGCTCCTAGTTGTTGTCCTCAACCTTGGTCTTTGATTGGTACCGGTTGTGGACATCTGACCAAGTCACTGTTGGTTATTCGATCAGGTTTTGCTTCAGCTGCTTCGAGGCCACTAAGCTTCCTTCGTTTAGGCCTTAGGTGCAAGCCTGTAGCGCCCAGTCTTCGGAGATGGGTGGCAGTTCCATTTGTTCCATTTGGTAAGGTCCTCCAACATCTTCACTATGGTGGGGTCAGTCGTTGCTCCGATATCATTTGATCTTTTGGGTTTTTCTTGGCGGAGGGAGCTGTCTCCGGTGCTGGTGTGCTGGGAGTCCTCGGATGGCTTTGCAATTGAGCAATGGCTAGTTGTTGTGCATGTAACATTTCAAAAATAACATAAGACTAACTTCCTGTTCTTCTCGGGCCGGAGTTTTCTAAACTTCCAGTCGGTCGCTGTGTCGCACGCTTCTATCGGCGTGGGAAGTTTTGTTGGTTTGTTGTGCGTTCTGTGAGTCCGTGTCTGCTAGTATTGGTCTGAGTGTGTAGTATGGATCCTTAGTGGTGCTCCGACGGCCGGGATAGCTACACCATTTTCCCCATGATCTTCGAGGTGGTCGTTCTCAGCTCTATTCACTGAGCCAGACATTTTTACCTGAAATCAAAGGATCTTGGGCAAGAAAAAGAATGAAAGATGATACACGTTTGTGTAATGAAACTAGCAAGAAAATAACAACTATTATTTTTAGTCCTACGGTGGGCGCCAAACTATTTACTATGAAAATGGTAACTACAATTAAATTTGTTAAATGGTACTCTAAAAATATGTGATCTATTCCCAAGCTAATTTGTTAAAGCAGACGATGATAGTATTATGAGATTTAACAATCGGGCGAGAGGCAAACGAGATAACGACCGAACCGATGGGCCTATTACTTGGTCGTAGACTTGATCAATTGATACTTTGAGGTCGACCTCGGGATAGAGCTTGGCTTGTTGGGGATATTCAAGCATAATCTAACAGCTAGAAATATAATCAAATAAAGCTATTTATAACCGAAATAGAGTTTGTACGATAAAGAACACACATAAAATGAAGAACACGTTTAAAGGCAAAGGATATCGAGGTATCCTCAGTATCAGTGATAACCAATGAGCTTTTGTAAGAAAAGAGAGAGAGAGAGATATTATTGCACTTTGTAGAATTGTGGGAGAAACAACAGTTGTCTACAAGGTAGAGTGAATCCCCTTTATATAGGAGGGGAAACTCTGAATACATGTATATTCAATATTCGAAATTTGGAGATATGACGGCTTGACTTGACATCCCAGCAGAGGCTAGGGATAGGTCGGTCCTGTCAGTTTCAACCGTGTGTCTCGGGGAACTTCTTTCTCTATCCCGATCTCAGCCTCGAATCAGGTCTTGATAGACCCCGAAAAAGAGGGCTAAGTTGTGACTTCATATCCTCGAGGTCTTGAGATATCTATCCGAGGTGGTGTCATGTCCTCGGGATATCGAGATACCTCCTCCGAGACAATTTTATGGTGGGAAATTGGGCCCTCTGATTTCACCGCATACAATAGCCTTGGAAGTTAATTATAGCCAAGAATTTTCCTTAGATATGGAAGCCGAAAATCCTTCCTTATCACTTGATCAAAACAAAGAAGAACCCTCAAATGCTCAAAATGAGAAGATGATGCTCATGTTGGAGATCATTCTTACAAAAGAAGAGAAGCACAACTTTGCACTCGAGGACTTGAAGAAAGTCTTGACTCAAAAAGATGGTAATATCTGCACTTTGGAAATCAAATGAAAATATTGGTTAAGGCTCACTATGCCCACCAACTTGAGAGTGTGGAAAGAAGTCAAGAAGATTCTGACTATAAGGAAGAAAGTAAGCTTTATTTTGAAGAATCAAGAATTGAACACTCGCCATCCGACTCCATGAGTGTTACTGATGCCAAGAAAAATATGGAATTAGAGTCAACCGGTGTGAATGAAAATCTGGTTGAGATTGACTCTAGTCCGGAGGAAAAAGATGATGTCAAAATCTGGGAAGAATTGCAATTTGGAGGGTTGATGTTGCATTCCAAGCACTTCCCAACATTAGAATTATATGGTGATATGGCAATTGAACTACACGCATCAATGAGGGATTGCGAGGAGGAAAGTCAAAAACCATTTATATTACAATCTGAGGGAACAAGAAGGCAAAATGACATTCCTCACATGAAATCCAAGAAGTGCAAAATGAAGAAATTAGGCTTGGCTTGATCATCTCCTTACCACCCCCAACCTAACCGACCCCTCCCCAATCCT
>MU745832.1:53209-80997 GCA_026770625.1 Nicotiana glauca
CCCCCCTCCCCCCACCTGCTCGTGGTCACGAGCTTGATTCCAAGTTGGGTGAGAAATTTATATTGTCCAAGTGGGGAGAAAAGTGGTAAAGTTGTTTTGTGTCGTGCCACAACATTAGATGCGACGCTTGGTGGGAGGCAACCCATCGTTTTTCAAAAAATTTGGTCATTTTTGAAATTTCCCTTCTAGATAGCTCCTTATATTATTTCTAACCAATATTCCAAGTTTTGAATTTTTGGAGTTGATTTGAGTAGGTTAGGGCGACGGAGAGCACGAAATCTAGTAACTGAAAATTGTAGGGGACCAGCCTTCGTATTTGCGAACTTCAATTTGCATTTGCGAACATGGACCATCGCATTTCCCAATCTTCTGTCGCATTTGCGACAACTATATGGCCTACTAAACTTCGTAATTGCAAAGGTAGTGTCGCATGGCCTACTACATGGCCTACTAAACTTCTCCCACTTTAAACAAAAGTAAAGAAAACCTCTAGGCTCTCAACCCTCTGTCTCTCTCACCCTCCTAGGTGTAAAATTCCATTTTCTCTCACTCCTAATTGCATGAATCCAGGTATAAAAGTTTAATCGCTTCTTCTTCTCCTTCTTATTCTCCTTATTCTTCTCTCAAGTTTCTCTGAAAACCAAGGGTTTCAAATGGGTAACATTCCGCTGCCCGAAATTTTAAAATTTGTTCAAATCTTATGTTTATTTCTGGGTGAGGTTGGTTGAGAGTGTGAGTCTTGTTCTTTGCTGAAAAAAATAAGGAAGTATGATTACCTAGGGCTTTGTAAAATAGAAGTGAATTTTTGTACTTCTTATGTGATCGATGAAATTCCCAAATGAGATACTTGGCCAAATCATTGATATGTTTGTAATTTATGGTCGTCTATGAAGTTTATTGCATGAATCTGTGTTTGAAAAATTCTTGGGTTCTTTTAAGTTAGCCTTTGGTCGAACTTTGTGGGGATTGTGACTGTGTTCTGTGAAAAAACATGGCTGGGGACGATGGGCTCGCAATTTTAATGGCCTCTTCGCATTTGCGACTTTGCATTTAAGAAGAGGTGGTTGCAGTTGCGAAACCTAGCATCCCTGACCATCTTTGCAAATGTGAAGATTATTTCGCAATTACGAGAACTGTTTGAGTATGATACCTTCGCAACTGCGAAGAATTTTTCATAATTGCAACTTCTGGGCAATCCTAATAACTTCATAATTGCAAAGCAAATGTCACAACTGCGACATCAGAGAGCAGTCATCTGAAAATCTAAACATCCTAAAAATTTTTCGGAGGCTGGGTTTCGACTGTCCGATCATTCCTTTGGCATATTTGACTTATTTCGAAATATTCTTCATAGTCATACCATGTTTTCACTCCTATCACTTGTTGACAGGTACCATAACTGAAAATGAGCTCTAACTCTGAAGGATCCACAAATGACAACCCCTTGGAGGCCGAGCAGAACTTTGTTGAACTGATTTCGAAGAAGTTGCTCCCGGAGAGTGGTATACTACTGGACAACGTCCCAGAATGCCTTCCCGAGTTCTATCAAAGGCTTGTAAACATGGGATGGAACTGTCTTTTCCCTCAACCTTGTCGAGCCAATGAGCAATGGGTGAGGGAGTTATATGTGAACCTCCCAGCTATCAGGTTAAGGAATTCAAAGATGAGAATTCGCGGAAAAATTGTGCACTTTAGAGCTGAAGCTGTGAATCAAGTGTATCACCTGTCAGACCATGACATGGCCCCATTCCATGCAAAAGATTATGCCTCAGAGGAGTGGTTAGTATCCAAATTATGCCCGGGTGCAGATGTTCCATGGGCAGTTGAGAAGAGAGGGATCACATCCAAAGAGTTCATTGTCGAAGCAAAGATATGGCTGGCCATCATATGCAGTCTTATCTCCCCTGTATCGAATATATATAATGTACCAGCTACAAGAGCTTAAATGATATCGGGCATCCTTGATGGTATTCAGCTAAATGTTGGTGAAATCTTCGTCAATGAAATGAGGGAGTGTCGGATCCAGAATTGTACATCATTGATATTCCCATCACTTATCATTGAGCGTGCCAACTTGCTGAGGTGGAAGAAGATTTGGGAGACAACTGGATAGATACGGGATAGCCTATCAATCCTTTGAAGAAAATAGGAGAAGGCGGCACAGTAAAGAGCAAAAAGAGAAAGTTGGGGTCTTCTTCTCAGATCGATCAGGGTAGCCAGCCATCATCTTCTGCAGGAGGACCATTTGATGTGCTTAGTGAGGAAATGCGGGTATTCGCAAGCTAGTAGCTAGCCTTCCACAAGGACCTGGGGAAATATCTGAGGGACCCGCTACACACATTTCAAAGAGAGAGTTTCAAAAGTACCTTGATGATCAGAAAAAGCAGGGGGATAAACTTTAGACACTAGAGTAGGCATACTCTGATCTGGCCACGGCATGGTAAGTTGAGCAGTTCTCATGACAATCTGGCAAAGGAACACACCAAGATGAACAAAAGGGAGAAGAAAAGAGAGAAATTGTTCACCCATATGTAGAAGGGTGTGGAAGGGCTGTGGAAAGTCCTAAATCCTCAAGACCCAATGCCATCAACCAAGCTGGAAGATAATGATGATACTCAAACTGAATGGTTTGAGGAAGAAAGAGACGAGGATGCCTCTGATTCAGACATCGAGGAGAGCACCTGATGCACTACTCAAGGAGCATTTTCCAGCATTTTAGTCTATTATGATTAGTTACATTTAGGACATTACAACATCTTTAGTTGGGGGTGGCTTCTTGTATAACTGCTGAAATTGTATAATTGTGGATATGGTAGATTTGGTACTTTGTTTGTTTTCATATGATATTATTGTGGTTTTATGTGATGTGTTATATTAATAAGTTTATTAGCTTCTTAAACTTTTGTTTTTATACATAGCATGTTTTAGTTATGTGTTGTTCATTAGCTTCTTAATTTTTTTTGCATATATACTATCTTTAGGTGGCAATATCCTTGGTTCTCTTTGTAACAGGGTTCTTTTCCCGAGGAGCCAATTTTCTTCTTGAACCGGGTAATTGTTAGAAAATTTTTATCAACTTTTTCCGATGATGGATAGCTAGGCGACTTTCTTAAGGGAATTAGTCTTGTAGTTTAGATATAGTTTTTCTTTAATTTAAGAAGAATAAGTGGTTTTAGTGGGGGTATGGGCCTATTGGCCAAGTTGTGGCTTACTTGGTACCAATATGATTTAATCCTCAGTATATAATTTTTTTTTATCCTTGAAAAAGAAAAAAGATTGAAGTAAAAAAATTATTGTCATGACTTTTAGACTCAATTGTTGGCTCGTTGATTCACTAAATAGCTTCTTAGGTACACGAAACTTCCTTGAAATTCATTCGTTTGACTTGGATTTTGGATTTTTATTCACTTGAGTTTTCATGTGCCATGTGCGGTGAGGCTTATTGTGAGGTTCTTTTGCATCATTTGTAGTCTAAAACTTGCCTGGTTGGTCTTTCAATGCTAATGTTAATTATGTTTGGTTGGAGGGATGACTTTAGGCATTCTTTATGATTTTTGAAAAAGCCCACCATTACATAAATATAATCACTAGTTTCCCCCATTTGAGCCTTTAACCTTTTCTTTAGCCACCTCAGTACAAATCTTTACCCTTTTGTGAAATAATTCCCTCTTTGCACCCGTCCCTCCTTGAACTTTGAGAATGAGGCTAAAAGCCTAAGTTTGAGGGTGTTGGTATCAAGTTGGAAAATTGGTAAGGTTTTTCATTGAATGGAGAAACATATACCTCAAAGTGCTCTTATGAAATTATTCAAGCTCCAAAATAAAACAGCTTTATAAGAAGGAAAAAAAAAAATATATATATATATATATATATATATATATATATATATATATATATATATATATATGGTGTGAGAAAATAAGAGAGGTACTTTCAAGTGGCTCTATGTTGATAACTAAATGTCAATAAGGGCTATGTAGTTTAAAAAAAGAAGTAAAGTGCAAAAAGAAAGACAAATGTGAGTAGTGTTCAAGGAGAGTGTATTCAGTTGTATCCTAAATTCTCCAATCCTTCCCTAAACCTACATTATAAGCTCAAAAAGTCCTTATGGGACTCAAACCGAATGTTCTTGAATATGCGGCGAATTAGAATAAGGGCAAGCCTATGGCACTACTTTTATGCATCTGAATATCTTTGTTAGAGTGAGAGCTTATTCTTTCCACTTGATATCCCATTTATGTTTTGAATTACATATTATGCGTGTGGTATTCTCTCTTAAGTGTTAGGGTACATGAGATTTGAGTTGTGAATTTAATCTCATTTCCAATTGAGAGGAATGAATGAGGGAACATAATTTTGATAGAGATGCATATTTTGAAGCTTTAGTGTCATGACTTGATTTGCTACTTTAATTTGCATAGTGTTTGAGCACTTGAAATGCAATAAAGTTCATGAAAAATATTCGGTAATTCATATGCTTGTTGGTACCAATTGAATTCATGTGTCCGTGCTTATAATAGACCTTTTGGGCTTGGCATGATAAGGATGCAATGTTGAGTTAAATACTTGAGAGGAGATTCATGGTTCATTTCATAAACTTTTCCAAATCGATCATTTCATTTCATCGGAACTATTGGCCACAAGTATACTTACTTTCTTGGCACGTTGGTCACATTTTTTATCCCCAATTTATTTATTTCACTTCCAATCATCTTTATAATTTATCAACAATAATACATTCCCAGTCAAAATTTTAGGTATACATATGAGCAATTAAGAGTCTTGAGCATATTGAGATTTTCCAGCATAATTTGGCATCATAACCTCCATTTGAAACATGACACAAAGACATAGCATTTTAACGCACACATCATTCTTGAACACATTCTCAAAGATAACATAACACGATAGGAACATTAGGAATATGTTTTCAATACATAATTCTCGATACTTTGCTTACTTGGAATATATTTTAAACATATATCTTCAACACTAGCTTATTCAGAATAGCAAATTTTATAATAAATAACTTGGTACTTACATAAAATTGATGAACACCATGTGATTCGATTCTAAGAGACAAAGTTTAGAGAACATACCTTGTTCGAGCTTTCTTTAAGTTACTACAACGCCCCCAATATGTCTAGCAATAGCAATCTATGGGAAGATAGTGAAAATCAGTTAATAATTAGAAGGATTCCCATGATGTAACTCTTTTTGGGAGTTTTGTCAAAAACCTAACATGTTAAATAGATTACAAGTCTCTACAATGGAGATCCTTTCATCTCTCAACCAATTTCAACAAGAAACTACCTAAATGATTTATTACTCCACATACTATAACATTGTGTCACATGCATGGCCTATTTCCAATCCCACAATATTTATTTGAACTCATAACCTCTTGTATGAAATCTTAGAAGTAGGAGTTACCCGAAAAGAATGATCTAGTGACTAGCTTCCTTGATTCTTGACGATTGGTGCAAGATTGGATGATTGGGAGGTTAGGTTTTCTCCTTCTCTCTCTAAAATGCTCTCACATCTTTCTAGATTCTCCGAAAACTTGCCCAAAATAAATCCTCAAAGCCTATTTATCAAAATGGGATCGGGTTATGAAAATAGGAAAAAGAACCCTCCGAACTCAGGTATGCGATCGCAGAATGGGCCGCACAATGGATATACGGGTTGCACAATAGACAGCAAAACTGATGCCTAGAACTAGATTGCACTTGACAGGTCTGCGACCACTATGCGATTCGCATACCACTTTTGCGGTTTGCATAATTGGTTGCAGAATCACATCTTGATAGCTTTTGGTAATTTGGTCATAACGTCTTGTAGGAGTGTCAAAATGATGAACTGTTTGAAGAGTTAAAAACTAGACACGAAGATCTTTCATTTGATAGGAATCTCATCATATAACACCTTATGTATATGTAGGTATGCTGGTCCAAATTTTGGTCTTGTACGTACTTATTTGGAACTTTAGTCTATCATGTAATTTTCCAACTTGGCTTAGACTTAAACCTCTCCTTAGACCTCAAATCACTTATAATATGCATCATACACTTATTATCATATACATTTTATATCCATCATATTAATATTACTCGTCTGCACAAAATATAATATAATTAGCTTACATTGGCACCACAAAATCTTAAATTACTTAGTAAAAATTTTTGGGTCCTTACATCGTCTCGCCACTATATTGTGTGGATCAACAAAATTTTGCTAGAAATTTTATTATCCCCCACTTAGGGATATTATCTAATTGGCCAAAATATACACCGACATATGTAGATTCAGCTATTAAGCATCTTTGATGAATACCTTCTTGGTTACTTAGCAAGACTCCTTTTATTTGCTCCAGCACCTTTAGCAAAAATTATTTCCTTTATGCTCAACTCAAAGGCCACACACTAAGTTCTTGGAAAACTTTAACATTTATTCGCTTTCATTTGAAAGCTTGAAATAGTTACAACATTTATCATGAAGAAAACTCAAATCTTGTAAAAGGAAACATGGCATATTAGGAGTTACTTAGTCATGAAGACACATTAAGTCATAGAACTTTAGGAGAGAATGACTCTATGAGAGGGAGGTTAGCTCAACATAACTTAATCTATATCGGAGTTGGCTTAGCTTCTTTCCAACTCACTAAGTATAGGTAGAAGAGAATTAAAAACCCAAGTTCAACGTTCAACCCTACCCATATGCTATTTATAACAAACCCTAGTTCATAACTTCCTCTAAGAACTTGTATTTATCATAAAAATGATATTTTTTCTACTCATTACCTTCCTCAAAGTTCCATACGAAACTTGTATATGATTTGAGGTAGAGATTTATCTTTCTGATTTTAAAACCCTAGCTTAGGTATTGGTCGACATTCTTGAATCTTGAGATAGAATCCTATAGATTTAGTTCATAAAAGTTGTGAGGATTCAAATGGAGATAGTGTAACATAAATACCCCATAAGTTCTACCTTTGATGAGTATTTATGAAAGATATGTTCCTCTTTCTCTCTAGAATAATATTCCACTTCGGTAAAATATCTTTGTTTCTATCTCTTCGCCCTATAATGTTTCTTGTATAGCGATCTAGGGTTAGCGCACAGGGTTTCTTTCGAAAACTCCACCTTCTATGTGGTTACTCTCTGGATACGTATAGGATATTTCAGACACTCGTTAGTAGCTCCGATTGCTCATAGAATATTGTGGATTCCTATGGTTCACTCTGGTTCTCCCCTCACGTTTACAGTTAAGGCATTTCTTGTGCCTTCCCTGACTCATGCTCAACTTCTAAGCCTTGACTGACCCCAAGTAGAGATTAGGACTTCCCAGGGTCTTGTAATTTTAAAAATATTTGTTATTTTGGCAAATTGACTTTTTTTTTTTGGTTGGAAAGATAATTGTATTAATCATAAAAGTTGCTACAGAGAGGGTGGTGCTATTCCATCTAGGTTATAGTTTAAAATTGTATCATCAATACAGAAGCTATTGCCTCAAGAGCTAGTACTGTTATTCAGTGTATAGTCACTAGAGTGAGCTGGTGGTTGTTGTTGTTTGTCCCATTATAGGTGTTGTGTTCCCGTTGTCTTCCTGAGGTGAGTTTCTCCTCCTTGATCCCTTCGCAAAATGATATTGACAAAATCTGGTAGTTTTTCAAAAAAGGTGATAGTCGTAGAAAAAGCCATGATGTATCCTGCTTTTTCTAAGCCATCGCCACCTTTTTCCCCTCTCTGTAGATATGCGTGATAGTAGGGTTAAGCTGTTGGTCCGGGAGGTGCCTGCAGTCATGAATTAAATTAGTATAAAGTGGGTTATCTTATTTTAACATCGTGATTACCTCTTTTGCATCGATGTTAATTTCTAGTGGAGTCAATTGATATGCTTTTGCTAGTTCAAGTCCATGGAATAGAACTTGTAGTTCTGTTTGGACAATGTTTGGATTGTTCAAATTCCCTGCAAAGCCTACAATCCAATGGCCATTGGAGTCTCGTATTACTCCGCCTATACCTACTTTAAGAGTTGATGTAATTTCTGCCCCATTCGTGCTTAATTTATAGTAGTTTGGTTTTGGAGGGATCCATTTAATGGGCTGTAGTAATTTTTGTTTTGTGTATCTTGCAGAAAGATAGGTGAATTGTAGAGCATGATTCATGATTTGTGTTAGGGTTATGTGCTTCTTTATATTATTGAAGTTATTGTGATTCCGATTTAGCCAAATGTCCCACAAAGTGTATGATAGGAAAGTTCTCCTATTTATGAGGTAAGGCATAGTGCCGTACTTTTTGTGCATTAATTTAAGTATCCATTAGTAGGGTTGAGGTTGGCGATCGAAGTGATTTATAATGTGTGTTGAGCCTAAATATTTCCAGATGTGAGCTACATGTGTACAACGGAGGAAGACGTAGTTGATCGTCTCCTTTTCTGCATGGCAAAGTTGACATTGGTCGTCGATTGTGACACCTATATGATGAAAATAAGTTTTTGTTGGTAGTCTATTGTGCATGATGAGCCATCGGAAAGTTTTTAGCTTAGGAGGTATTTGTATTTTTGATAACCAAAGATAATGATTGTTTGATTCCTGTGTTTGTAATTCTTCATTTAGCAAATGAGAGTATATTGATTGCACAGTAAAATTTCCATTAGGACTAATTTCCTAGGACAGAGTGTCTACTTTGTTCGTGTAAAGGGGTATATTAACCCTATTGAGTTGTGTTTTTAAATTATTTGTGATATTAAAAGGAATCTGTGCACAATTCCAAGTATTATGCTCCATGTAGGAATTAGTACTTCTCTTTATATGAGCGTTTGGTATAGGCCCATAGAGTAGTGATCTAATTGTAGTATTGGGAGCAATCCATGGTTCTAACCAAAAGTTTATGTTTGACTGTGTTCCTAGTTGCCATTGGATGCCAACTTGGCATTTTTTCTATCCTAGTATAACGTTCTTCCAAGTGTGTGATTTCAAATTTCTTACATGGCTGGTTTTGTATTTATGGATAAGAGTGGAAGCACATAAAGAATTTGAGTGTTGAAAAATACGCGATGCCAAGCTAGCCAGTAGTGCCTCATTTTTTAATTTAAGGTTTTGTATAGCTAAGCCTCCTATGTTCTTGGGCATTATTACAATTTTCCATTTTACCAAATGAATTTTCCTTTTTTGTTGAGTACTTCCCTAAAAGAAATTACGCATGTATTGTTCCATCTTTTTTAGAATGGATTGGGGAATTGAAATGAATTGCATTATGTGAGTTGATAAACTTGATAGAGTAAATTTTATAACAGTTATCCTCCCCGGTATAGAAAGAAACTTTGTTTTTCAGCCTGCCAATCTAGCTTTGATGTTATCTAAAAGATATTGGAAATCTGATTTTTGGGGTTATTTTTGGAACATTGGAAATCCTAAGTATTTTCCAAATGGATTCCTTCACGCATATTAAAGCTTGCAAGGATGTTTCATTTGGATTGAGTATTACAGTTCCTTGAAAAGAATATTTTTGATTTGTGAAAGTTGAGTGTTTGTCCTAAAAGCTTAGTAAATGTGTTGAGTGTGTCAATAATGGTGGTGCAACTCTTATCTTGTACTGTGGAGAGTAGTATAATATCATCTGCGAAGAATAGATGTGAGAGTTGTGGTCCATCTTTTGAAAGTTTTATAGGGTTCCATAGTAGGTAATCTACAGACTGGAATATATTCCTAGATAGACGTTCTAAGTATATGATGAATCAGTAGGGTGATAATGGGTCTCCTTGACGGATTCCCCTAGTGGGTTGAAAGAATTTAGTGGGTGATCTATTTATTAGGATAGATATGGTTGAGGTGCTAACACAAGACATGATTAGAAAAATTAAGTTGTTGGTCGGGTTGAATTAGTGTAGTGTATTGTGGGTAAAAGACCATTCGAGTTTGCCAAAAGCTTTTTCTAAATCTAATTTGAGCAACATGTGACCTATTTGACCTTTTTTCTTCCTTTTTAAGTGATGGAGTAATTCTTGTACAATAATAGCATTATCTGAGGCCCTTTTCCCTTATTGAAAACTGGATTGTGCAAGTCGAATTATTTTATGAAGAAATGGTTTAATCCATTTAATAATTATTTTTGTAATAATTTTATAAGTTGTATTACATAAACTAATGGTCCTATATTTAGTGACTGACATAGGGTTTTTGACTTTAGGAATTAAGCATAGATGAGTGGTGTTAAGATAAGTGAGGTGCTTACATGTTGCCAATAATTTTGGAAAAAATATGGGGGAAGGACATCCGGTCCCGGAGCCTTAAAAGGTTGGAAAGACAAGACTGCTTCTCTGATTTCATGTACTTGAAGTGGTTTGGCTAGTTTCTGTTTGTCATTGTAATTTAATGATTGACTTATTGGAGAATTTGTTGTGAAATTCTCAATGAAGCAATGTTGTGTTGTAAATAGGTCAGTAAAATAATTAATTACGGAGTTGGGTATTTTCGTTTGATCAAAGATCTAATTGCCTACACTATCTTGTAAGGCATTTATGCGATTATATCTACGTCTTTGTAAGGTAGTCATGTGGAAAAATTTGGTGTTTGCATCACCATCATTTAGCCACTGAATTCTAGATTTTAATTTCCAATAATCTTCTTCTTGCCTAAGTAAATTTCTAAACTTTTTAGTAAGCTATATTTCTAGGTTTTGAAGGAATAGGCTCGTTGGATAGTGAATTGATTTCTGTATACCATTAATACGATTTAAGAACTTCCTTTTTTTAAGAAAATGTTCCCAAAAGTATTCTTATTCTAAAGAGTTACATTATCCCTAAAGGTTGACATGACTTCCTCCAAAGAGGATCTATGTAGCCATGATTGATGAATTATGTTAATAAGGGAAGGGTCCGACGTCCAAATTTTTTCAACGCGGAATACACTAAGTGTAGGGTCTCTAATTTTTTTAGTGTGACCGAAATAGGGCAATGGTCTGAATATGTGCGTGGTAGATGTTGTACTACTATTTTTGAGTAATTCTGCGTCCCATGACATCAACTAAGCACACGTGCAGCAGTTTACAACTCCCTTTTGTTCATGCTCAATTTTCTCACGATCTTGTTATGCCAAATCGGCCTAAAACACTATGGATTTCTAAGAGAATGATAGAAAGAACAAAAGATAATTACCAAATATCTTTGTATTAGAGAGAAGTTGAATCGTTTGCTTGATGATTTACGAATGGATGGCCTCCTATGTATGCTAGTATTCTAGGGGATATTTTGTAAATATTAATTATTGTACAATCCTTTAATATTTTATAAGATAAGGACTTTCTCTAGAATTATCTACAAATCTAAAAAATTCTAAGGACATTTCTAGAAATTCCATAGGGTTCTAAAGTCTTCCATGGAGAAATCTGTATATTTCTCCTGAACTTTCCCACGTGTTCTAGTTTCCTTCTTATGTAAGCTTTCACATGAAAAAATAATATATGCCAAATGGCACCTATGTGGCATGATGACATTAAAGGTCATCTCACTTATCCCCACCTAATATTTCATGACTGCAGTGCAATGCGGTTGCATAAAATCTTGTATCTTATCTTTGAATTTCCCTAAGTATTTATATCGTCCCCACGTGGCCTCCTCTGGTGATTTCAACTTCCAATGGATGAGGAACATAGCGCTGTCTTTCTGCCCTTATTTTTTTCCTGGCTTGGTAATCAATAATATCTTCAATATCTTGATCATGTGAGGTAGTGATATTAATTGTTATGCGGCTTGATTGGTCTCTACTAGGATCATCCATACATGGTAAGGCTTAAGCATGCTGGCATGGAACACATGATAGATCCTAAGATATGGTGGAATGTCAAGCTTGTTATAAATCTTGCCCACTTTGGCTACGTTTTTAAATAGACCCTTATACTTGCGAATCAAATTCTGATGCATTCCCCATAGTACCTAGAACTATCTCTAGTTAAACTTCACCATGACCACGTCCCCAACTCTACAATGTGTGGAGTGCCACTTATGGTCCGCAAGTTTCTTCTTCTTCTTAGTTGCCTTATCAAAGTAGGACTTAGCAGTATCAAGTTGCTCATTACATCCTTTAGCCATATGATAAGCCACCAAACTCTTCCTTTGGAATGCTATAGGTAGTAAATATGGAGTCTGTGGTTGTTAGCATGTGCCTAGCTCAAATGGTGTCCACCTCGTGGACTAACTCTACGGCAAGTTATAAGAGAATTAGGCTATTTCCAAGAGTCTTGACCAATATTTCTTATGCGCTCTGACATAACGCCTCAAGTGGCACTCCAATAAAACATTGATTCATTATGTCTGTCCATCTGTCCACGGGTGAAGATTAGTTAAAAACTGTATCTCTGTGCCACTACCAAGTATTCCGAACCACTACCTCCAAAAGTTTCTAGTAAAGTGGGGGTCTCTATTACTGATGATATGCCTTGGTAAGACCTAATGCTTCACCATTATTTTAAAGAATAGCTTGGCGGCTTACTTGGCTATGCAACCTGGTAAGGCGGATATGAAAGTGACATACTTAGAAAATTTATCCACGAACACCGTGGTAGTACTGTAACCGTCGAACCTTGGTAGACAAGTGATAAATTCCATAGCCACGCTCCCCATGGACCCTCCGCAAATTGTAGTGGATAAAAAAGTTCTCTAGGTTATTGTTGATCAACCTTGTCCTATTGGAACAGAAAACAAGTCTGCACTTAACACTCTATGTCACCTCACATCAGTGAGCAATAGTAGACAGGCTTAACCAAGGCTCGAGTACCATATTGGGTAAGCAATAGGCCATCTTTTACCCAAAAAGGTCTCCTCTTTCCTTGGGTGGCTAACTCTATAAGCTATTTGGCTACTGGTATTGCATGCCCTGTTTTATAGCCACACGAATGTCCCAACTTGCTTAAGTGATAGTAGCAAACTTGGCTTTCCAGCTTAAGGCATTGTCTACAACGTTACCTTTGCTCGGCTTATACTCTAGCAAATAACTTGGCCAAGAAATTATACCACCTAGCCTACTTTGGTGTGAGATCCCTTTGCATCTAAAAGTCTCTAGTGTCCACGATGCCGGTCTTTACTACGTACCTTGATCCGAGCTAGTGATGTTGCCATGTGCGAAGATAATACATAATTGCAGTCATCATTTTCTCTTGCACCGTGTAATGTCGCTCCATCTCATTCAATGGGATTCCTATCCTGCATCAAGACCTCCAATGGCAAATTATGAAGCATCTGTATGCACCTCAAATGTCTTGGCAGAGTCAACCAACGCCAAGACTGGCTCATCTATCACAGCTTCCATAAGACCTTCAAATTCCTTTTGACTATGCTCCATCCAAACCCACGACTTGTTTTCTTTAGAAACTTGGTCAATGGTGTCTTTGATAAATAGGCATTGATAAAACGACAATAGTAGTTCACAAAACCAAGGAAGGATCTCAAATCGGCTGCCTTTATAGGTGCTTCCCAATTGCGATAACTGGGACCCAGCAATTTCATACTTAGTCGAATTTCCACTATTTTTCACCATTTTTTCAAGACTCAAACCCCATAGGCGATTTTTCAAGGACAAAACTTCTTCCAAATCATTTGTAAGTTAATTTTTACTTAATTTCTTCAATCATTTACATCATTTAACATGTTTTCCACTTAAAATCAATGAATTTCATGGGTGAAATTAGGGGTTTGGGGTAGAACCTAGGTTTTTCAAAAATTAGGGATTTGGACCTCAATTTGAGGTCCGATTTTAAAAGAAATCATATATTTGGGTTTGTGAGGGAATGGGTAATCGGGTTTTGGTTCGAACCTCGAGTTTTGACCATGTTGGCCTGAGGAGTGTTTTCGTCATTTTACCTAAATTTGTGTCTTAGCTTTAAATTAAATAGTGAAATTAGTTGCTTGAGATGCTATTTACGAGATGTAATTGAAATGAATAGATTTGGGCCATTTGGAGTCGGATACTCCTGGCAAAAGTGTGGTTTCAAGTTGAATTTGGAGCCGGTTTGAGGTAAGTGTCATGTCTAACCTTGTGCGGGGGACTTTTCCCCTTAGGATATGGTATTTGGTAATTGAATGCCTTGTGCGTGAGGTGACGAGTGCGTACTTGAGCTAATTATTGAAAAATTCGACTTTTTACTTAAGATATTGAGACTGAGTTTCTTTTGAAATTGTTTTACTCTACTTGCAATTATAACCTGTGTTAGATTAGAAAAGCGTGTTTGGTTGATTTAAATTGCCTATTTGCTAAAGTTGTCTTAACTGTACTACATGAAGCATGTTAGTCTAGTACTACCTGTTGTTTTCAGTTCTGAATATTTTCTAGTTGTGGTTGCGCATTTACATTGGGACTACGGATGTGGGATTCCGTAGCTCCTCCTTGTTTGTTTACTTTGGGACTATGGGTTAGATTCCTGGTAGATCCCCCTGTACTTTTACTTTGGGACTACGAGTTAGATTCCCGATAGATCCCCCCTCCCCGCAAATTGATAGTTGGACTACGGGACGATATCCCGGGAGATCCTTCAGATATTCTCATATGATGGACTACGAGACAATATCCCGAGAGCTCCTCAGACAGTTGATGAAATGGACTATAGGACGGTATCCTGGATTTCCTCGTTGTTGGTACTGATATTGAGCTATTTCACTCTGTGTTACCTTATTCTCTGCGTGCTATTATTGCTTCCTATAACTTGTCTTACTTCATAAATTTTTTGGTTATTTCTATTTATTTCATGTTGTTGCAAGGTTTATCATCATATTTTATCTCAGTAGGGCCCTGACCTTCCTCGTCACCACCCAACCGAGGTTAGGCTTGGCACTTACTGAGTACCACTGTGATGTAGTCATGCCACTTCTGTGCATATTTTTCATGTAGAGATCTAGGTACTCCATCTCAGGCACACTATCATTGAGGCGGGGGGAGCTACTGGGACTTCAAGATATATCCGCAGCGTTCGCAGACTGAAGAGTTTCCTTCTTTATTCTATCTATAGTACTTAGTTTTTCTATCGTACCCTTGATGTAGACACTCTGGAGATTAGAGCATTTACAGTACTTCTTTAGCCTGTATTTTCCCATGAGTTTCCGGGTTTTGGGTGTTATAGTAGACTTCCGCATTTATTTTGAGTTGTATATGCCGTGCGGCAGTTTATATACAGAATTATTTTAGTTGTTCAATTTTAATTAATTATTCTGCAAGTTATGTTGTTTTCCGCATTATTAGGCTTACCTAGTTATAGGAACTAGGTGCCATCACGACATGTTCATGGAGGGTGAACTGGGGTCGTGAAAAGTTGGTATCAAAGCCCATACCTTAGCCTCAACCATGTGTAGCTTACCATTTCTAATGAAATAGACCAAGAAGAGCACCTTTGATTGTGAAAACTCACACTTCTCCCTCTTAAGGAATAGCTCATTCTCCTGCATGTCTTGGAAAACCTTTTTGAGGAGCTCCATGTTCTCCTCCAAGGTGTTGCTATAGAAATATGTAGCCTAGGTAGATTACCACAAACTAATCAAGGTAGAGCTGGAAAATTTTGTTCATAAGGGTGAAAAATGTTGATAGTGCATTGATAAAGTTGAAGGGCATCACCAACCTCTCAAAGGCTCTGTATATCGTCACACATTTTGTTGTTGCTCATCCCCTTCAGCAATGCAAACCTGGTAGTAGTCCTTACAAAGATCCACCTGGGTAAAGTACGTGGCTTGCCAAAGTCTATCGAACAAGTCGGCAATTAGAGGAATCAATGATTTATTCTTTAGTGAGATCTTATTAAATGCTCGATAGTCTATGCATAAGCGCAAAAATCCATCCTTCTATTTTTGTAGAAACATTGGCGAGATGAAAGCTGATTTCTATTGGTAGATATGATCAGCATCCAATAGTTCTTTTAATTTTTTTCTGAGCTCCTCTAGCTCGGGTGGTGCCATACTATACGGGACAAATGAAGGTAGCTTATCCCCTGGCTCCAACTTAATCTTGTGATCCACCTTTTACCTATGGGGCAAGTTCTTAGGGTAGCTCCTGGGGCATGACATGTTTGTTCTCCTCAAGAAACTTCTGTATGCGAGGAGATAATGTCTCGTGAAAACACTTGGCTTCCTCCAGACTTGCAATGGTTGCCACGAACATCAGTTTCCCCTTCTTGAGCCCCCTAACAAGCTGCGTAGCTAAATGTTGCTTCTCTCTATTTCTGAGGCATAGTTGTTGTAGGCACCATGCAAGCTCCTTCTTGCTCCATAACCAAGATACGTTAGAGGTAGGGATCGATCAAAGTATGACAATTTCAAAAGAACTCTTAACCCATTATGGTGTCACAGATATCCGTAGCACTGATAATAAAGCTTGTTATACCTTTCCAATTGTCCAATTTGATACCAACTCCATTAGCTACCCCACGATCATTTTGTACCTCGACATTCGCAATCTTGATATGTTAGTTGGTTGGAATACGCTTCAACTATAATCTCTTTGTGGTAGCCTCAGTCACAAAATTATGAGTCACTCCATTATCCACAATTGCATGAGCGAGCTAGTTGTGGATGGTGAAATACATGTACAGTAGGTTGGATTGTTTTTTTTGTGACTGCACCACATATTTCGATCACATCAAACTTTGTAGTTTCTGAACTCTCTTTTGTTGTTGCTATTTCCGTTCACGCACCATAGCATTGAGGCTATTTAGATCGATCAAAGTCCTAAAGTCATGCGGCCCTCCATATATATAGCATTCTTTCTTCTCAGCATCCACCTTATTCTTTGTGTAGCCCTAATGGACAAACAAATTTTTGGCATCTCGAGTATTGGAGTATTGCTGTAGCATCTTCTTGCCTTTGCCACAGTTTCTACTACCTTTGATATTGCTAACCTTTGACTCCTCGTCTTTGCCTTTGTCATGTTTTTCATGCCTAAAATCCATCACTAATTCAACCTCCAATATGGCGTGATCTATATCCACGACTTGACAGCATTGCAACTCCTTCTTAGCGCAACTTTCCAACCCACCCATGAACTGAAACAATTCATCATTTGTGAGCTTGGGGATTTGAAGCATAAGGATGGTAAACTCGCTGACAAACTCAAATATGCTCCTTGTTTTCTTCAACGCCCTTAGATTGTACCTTGTTTCGTACAAGACATTGCTTGGGAAGAACTATCATTTGAACTCAACCTTGAACTGATACCATGTGCTAATAGTACATACACCTTTCTCCATGTCGGCCATTTTCCTTCTCCACATAGCATGGCAGTCTGTGGAAGGTACAACACAACAATTTTGATCTTGGACTTGTCATCCCATAGTTTATTGTGTTTGAAGTAGTTCTCCAAGTGCCAAAGGAAGTTCTCCACTTCGTGTGCATCACGAACACCTTTGAACATCTCTAGCTTGGGAAACTCGATCTTGACCTCCCTCGTCACAACAACACTGTTGGCTGCCTCGATCACGTTAGCATTGGCATGCTCCTAGAGTGACTCTATCTTTTCCTTCATGGAATCTATAGTGCTAAACGCATCCACGAGTCTGCAATCCAAGGCATAGATGGTTTGCCTTAGCTCCATCTTAGTCGGTGTACGTCCCTCCAAGTTATTTTGGATACTCTCAATCTTCTCAAGAGTGTGCCCCTCAAGAACGTTAAGAGTGTTTTCCACCTTCCTCAAGCATTAGCCAAAGATCTCTACGGTGTCCATCCCTACGTTCACCTACATAACCCACTCTTTATTGAGCGAGACATCCTCGGACAGGACCTCTACTTTATCCTCACTCACCTCCGTGGTAGATGGTTCTTGGGATGTAATCCCTTTGTTTGACACAATCTCAAGCAGCACCTCCTGACTCTTGTTGGTTTCATTCCTTTTCTTGTTACGGCCTTTCTTGCCTACAGCATCCAAGATTACATTGGCTTGGGTGTTGGCAACAGTAATTTCTCTGTTGTTCGCCAGTACCTTAGTTGCATCCTTTACTCTGATACAACGATGTCACATCCTTAGTCTTCAACTAAGCACACATAGGGCACTTGATAACTCGCGTACATTCTTGCACAACTTACTCATGATCTTGCTATTTCAAGTAAGCCTAAGACACTAGGAATTGCTAAGGGAATGATAGAAAGAATACACGAGATTTATCAAAGGGAGTTGTGTACTAGAGAAAACTTGAATTATTTACTTAATGATTTATGGATGGATGGCCTCCTATTTATACTAGTCTCCTAAAAAATAGTGTGTAAATATTAATTGTTGTACAAATCCTTAGTATTTTATAAGATAAGGAATTATTCTAAAGTTGTTTACAAAGCTAGTGTCACGCCCCAAACTCAAGGAGTGTGACCGACGCTCAACCGAGTGAATCCGGCTAAAAAGCCCTATTAGATTCTTTCTACCCAACTCACTCATTGCGATGACCCAAAGGGTCATCACCCGTTTTCTCATTCGTTATATACTTCCGAAGCCTTGAAAACCTCACTTTTACTTGTCTCAATTTATGTGCACAGTCCGGGCGTGTAGCCGGAAGGCTTAAATATCAATTCTGTGTAAAAAATAATGAATTGTGGTATTAATATGGTTAAAGTTGACTTCGGTCAATAGTTTTAGTAAACGGACCCAGACCCGTAATTTGACGGTCCCGGAGGGTCCGTAGAAAAATATGGGACTTAGGCGTATGCCCGAAATCGAATTCCGAGGTCCCAGGCCCGAGGAATGAATTTTTCCATGAAATTGTTTTCTGAAAAATATTTAAGGAAAATGAAAATGAAATTTGATCAAAAAGTGATGGTATTGGGCTCGTATTTTGGTTCCGACGCCTGGTACAAGTCTTAAATAGGTGTTAAGTGCCATCTGTAAAGTTTGGTTGAAAATGGACGTCGTATGACGTGTTTTGGACTATAAGTTCCAAATTTGAAAGTTTATGAAACTTAGAAGAAAGTAATGTATTTTGAGGCTTGATTCTACGTATATGATGTTATTTTGGCGATTTGATCGTACGAGTAAGTCTGTAGGATTTTTTGAGGTTGTGTGCATGTTTGGTTTGGAGCCCCAAGGGCTCGGGTGAGTTTTGGATAGATGTCGAGTTGTTTTCTTAAACTTTGGGCTGCAGATTTTCAACAGGTGCTTCCGGCTCGCAAATGCGAAATTTGTTTCGCAAATGCGAAGTTAGCTAGGTCCGCCTGGGATCGCAAAAGCGAAGGATTTTCCGCAAATGCGGACATCGCAAATGCGAACAAAATTCCGCATTTGCGAAGACTGGGCATTTGGGCAGGGTTCGCAAATACGAACTCTTTTCTCGCATTTCCCAAGTCTAGTAGGTTCGCAATTCCCATATCTGCAACCTGCAATTTTCATACTTAGACGATTTTTAAGCCTCAGTTTTCATATCACTCAAACCCAAACACCCAGTGGCCATTTTTCAAGAACCCTTCCTCCTCCAATCCATTTGTTAGTTGATCTTCACTTAATTTCTTCAATATTTAACATCATTTATCATGTTTTCATCTTAAAATCAAGGTTTTTCACGGATGAAAATGGGGATTTTGGGTAGAACCTAGGTTTTCTTAAAATTGGGGATTTGGACCTCAATTTGAGGTTCGATTTCAAAACGAATCATAGATATGAACTCGCGGGGGAATGGGCAATTGGGTTTTGGTTCGAACCTCGAGTTTTGACAACGTGGGCCCAGGGACGTTTTGGGAACTTTTGAGTAAAACTTTGGGAAATTCATTTTCATGCATTCAAGTTGATTCAACTAGCATTTGTTGATACATTCAAGTAATTTGTGACAAGATTCGAGTGGTTTTGTGGTGAATTTGAGGGGTAAAGCTATACTAGAGGCTTTAGTGGATTTTTGGAGCATTTGAGGTAAATGTTTGATCTAACTTTGGCTTGAGGGATAGAATTAGAATGTTATTAACTGTTAATTGCTAAATGATCGAGTACGGTGTATAGGCATGGTGACGAGTATCTATACACCGGTGTCTAGCATGATCGTAGGTCTTTGTTGGTACTTGTTTTGGCATACTTTGGGGACTCTTCCAAGCTAATTAATGATTTTCTATACAATGTGAAGAGTTTGAGGATTAATTATAAATTGTTAATTCTTTGGAGTGTTGGTTCACACGATAAAAATGCTATCGAGTAAGAAATGAAAAAATTGGAAAGAGATGTGATTAATCCCTTGCCCGGATGGTTTGAGTATATTGATTATCTCCCTTGCCGGGATGTGAAAGTTGTTGTTATTTCTCCCTTTCCAGGATTTGGTTGTTTAATTTTGTTTTCCCTTGTCGGGAAATTTCTTATTATTGTTTATTCCCTCGCTCGTTTGGTTGTGATTGTTGTTTGGGTGAGGAAGAGTGATAATGCACGAAGGGTCATTCCGTACCATGTTTTGATTATATTTGCATGAAGGGTCATTCTGTGCCATGTTTTGATTATATTTGTACGAAGGGTCATTCCGTGCCATGTTTTGATTATATTTGCATGAAGGGTCATTCCGTGCCATATTTTGATTATATTTGCACGAAGGGTCATTCTGTGCCATGATTTGATTATATTTGCACGAAGGGTTATTCTGTGCCATGTTTTGACTATATTATGCACGAAGGGACATTCCGTGCTCCGATTTGATTATATTTGCACGAAGGATCATTCCGTGCCATAAAATGAGAGTTATGTGAGGAAAGCACGAAGGGTGATGCTGTGCCTTTTATTTGGTTTCTTTGGGTGAGGATGAGAGTAAAAGAACGAAGGTTGATGCCATGCAACTGTTGGATTTTCTTGTTTTTGTTAAATATTGTTGTGCCCTGTTTCTTATTTAAGTTGATGACTTTTATAATCGGATTTTACTCCCTCATAACATGCTTCCCACCCTTTTAACTGCTTAGTTTTGGTATTGTTTCCCTTGTTACACAAGTATATATTGAACTGCACAGGTTGATTTGGTAGTCCTGTCTAGCCTCGTCACTACTTCTTCGGGGTTAGGCCAGGCACTTACCAGCACATGGGGTCGGTTGTGCTGATGCTACACTTTTGTGCTTTTTGTATAGATCACGGTACCGAAGTAGTTTTTGGACCACAGCAGTAGCACGTTAAGTGGGAGCTGACTTCAGTCCAAGGACTTTGAGGTAGCCTAGCTGGCGTTCTCAAGCCGGAGTCCCTTCCCATATTTTCTGTTTGTTTTCATTGTACCGAGACAGACACGATGTATATTTCTATTCAGACTTGTTTGTAGCATTCATTAGTAGTCCGTGAGATAGCGACTCCAGTCTTGGGTAGTGAAATGTTAAGCTTCCGTATTTTTGGTTTCCAATTATTTATGTTATGAAAGACTTCCGCTTTTATTTAAAGGTTTATTATTGTCATTACTGTTGTGTTGTTATCTGAAAAGGTTTTAATACTTGGCTTGCCTAGATCCGATAGTAGGCGCCATCATGACTCCCGATGGTGGGAAATACGGGTCATGACAAGGTTGTATCAGAGCTCTAGGTTACATAGGTCTCGCTACTCACGGACAAACTTGGTAGAGTCTGAGGGATCGGTACGGAGACGTCTGTATTTATCCCCAGAGGCTACGGAGTTAGGAAAAGTTTCACTTTTGTTCTTTCTTATCGTGCGATTCTGTTTCTCAAATACTGATTGCCTTTCTACTCTATTTTTTCGCAGATGGTGAGAACACGTGCTTCCTCTTCTACCGTGCAGCAGCCCGAGCCCCTAGCAGCAGCTCCTGCAAGGGTCAGAGGGCGAGGCCGTGCCAGAGGCCGAGGAAGGGGTAGAGCTCAGCCCCGGGCAGTAGTCCGAGAGGTGGAGCCTCATATTGACTATGATGAGGAGGTTCCAGCCCCAGCAGCTCCGGTGGGCCCAGCGCAGGTCCTAGGAGGGGTCATGGTCACCCCGGATCTTCAGGACACTCTAGTCAGATTGGCAAGCTTTATGGTGAGTGTCACTAGAGCGGGTTTGTTACTAGTAGCACTAGCCACTTCTCAGGCTGGATGAAGGGTCCAGACTCCTGCTGCACGTACACCGGAGCAGGTAACTCCCTAGACTCATGTCCTAGTGTTTCAGCCAGCTATAGCAGCTCAGCCAGGTATTACAGCCCAGGTCAGTGATGGAGCAGCTATGTCATCGGATGCTTTGTGGGGACTTGATCGGTTCTCCAAGCTCTTCACCACCACTTTCAGCGGTGCTTCATCAGAGGATCCACAAGATTTCTTATTCAGCTGTCATGAGATCCTTAGGACCATGGGTATAGTTGAGACCAATGGGGTCGATTTTGCCACCTACCGGCTTGCAGGATACGCCAAGACTTTGTGGAGGGATTATTTCCTATCTAGACCGGTAGGGTCTCCAGCTTTGACATGGGACCAGTTTGCGAAGTTGTTTTTGCAGAAGTTTCTCCCAGTTACTCAGCGGGAGGCACTTCGCAAGCAGTTTGAGCGCCTCCAACAGGGCTCCATGATAGTTATGCAGTATGAGACTCGGTTTATTGACTTGGTATACCATGCTATTGTGATACTCCCCAAAGAGTGAGAAAGGGTTCGGAGATTTATTGATGGATTGATTCAGCCGATCCATCTCCAGATGGCTTTGGGAGCTGGTAGTGATATTTCCTTTCAGGAGGCAGCCAATGTAGCCCGCAGGGTTGAGATGGCCCTCGCACGAGAAGGTGGTCGGATGTCAAATAAGAGGCCTTGTCATTTTGGTAGGTTCAATGGTACCTTGTTTGGAGGTAGGGATTCTTATGGTAGAGGTCATTCACCGAGACCCTTTCAGTCAGCGCTCCAGGTTTCTCATGGTACTCCAGGCAGTGGTGGTTCTCAGCAGCATTATTCAGATCAGCAGCCTATCAGTGCACCCCCACTTCAGAGCTTCAGGGGAGGACATTCGGGTCGACAGGGCCAGCACTCGCAGCAGCCGAGGTCTTGTAATGGTTGTGGTGACCTCGGTCACATTGTGAGGTTTTGCCCTTAAGCCTCGGACAGCTCTCAGCAGCAGGGTCCTCACCCCATGATTCAGACATCAGGTGATCCACAACTCACCCAGCCAGTTAGAGGTGGGGGTAGGGATCATAGAGGTGGAGGTATAGACCATAGAGATGAAGCTCGAACCGGCAAAGGTAGGGGTCAACCAGTAGCCGATCATCCTAGAGACATGGTTTAGGAAGGTGGGGCACAGCCTCGGTGTTATGCTTTGCCAGCTAGGCCAGAGGCCGAGTCTTCAGATGCTGTTATTACAGGTACTATTCTGGTCTGTGATAGGGATGCTTCAGTGCTATTTGACCCTAGGTCTACTTATTCATATGTGTCATCTTATTTTGCACCCTACTTGGCTATGCCTAGTGACGCTTTGGGTACCCTTGTTTATGTATCTACACTAGTGGGTGATTCTATAGTGGTCGATAAAGTTCATTGTTCTTGTGTAGTAGTATTTGAGGGTCTTGAGACTCGTGTTGATTTATTGCTTTTAGACATGGTGAATTTTGATGTTATATTGGGGATGGATTGGTGTCCCCGTATCATGATATCTTGGATTGTCACGCCAAGACTATGACCTTAGCCTTACCAGATTTGCCCCCATTGGAGTGGAGAGGGACCCTAGGTCATGCCACCCGTAGTGTTATTTCATATGTAAAGGCTCGACGCATGGTCGAAAAGGGGTGTTTAGCTTATTTGGCATATGTTCGCGATTCCAGTGTAGAGGTTCCTTCTATTGCTCTGTTCCTATTGTTCGGGAGTTCCCCAAGGTTTTTCCTTCAGACCTGCTGGGTATGTCGCCCGACAAGGATATTGATTCCTGTATTGATCTGGCCCCAGGCATGCAGCCCATTTCTATTCCGTCATATTGCATGCCCCCGCCAGAGTTGAAGGAGTTAAAGGACCAGTCGCAAGATTTGCTAGAGAAGGGTTTTATCAGTCCTAGTGTTTCTCCTTGGGGTGCGCTAGTGTTATTTGTGAAGAAAAAGGATGGATCAATGAGGATGTGCATTGATTACCGGCAATTGAACAAGGTGACAATAAATAACAAGTATCCACTGCTGAGGATTGATGATTTGTTTGACCAACTCCAGGATGCAAAGGTGTTTTCAAAGATAGACTTAAGATCTGGCTACCATCAGCTGAGGATTAGGGCATCTGATGTCCCTAAGATAGCTTTTCGCACTCGGTATGTGCATTATGAGTTTTTGGTCATGTCATTCGGGTTGACCAATGCCCCAGCATCATTTATGGAGTTGATGAACCGAGTATTCAGGACTTATCTAGACTTGTTCATGATAGTCTTTATTAATGATATTCTGGTGCACTCCCTCAGCCAGGAGGAGCACGAGCAACACCTCAGAGTGGTCCTTCTGACTCTGAAGGATAGTCGGTTGTATGCTAAGTTCTCGAAGTGCGAGTTCTGGTTGAGTTCGGTTGCATTTCTAGGTCATGTTATATCAGCAGAGGGTATTCAGGTGGACCCGAAAAAGATTGAGGCAGTCAAGAATTGGCCTCGATCAGCTTCAGCGAGTGAGACTCGAAATTTCTTGGGGTTAGCAGGTTATGATCATCGGTTCGTGGAGGGATTTTCATCTATAGCAGCCCCGATGACCAGATTGACCCATAAGGGTGCCCAGTTAAGGTGGTCAGACGAGTGCGAGGAGAGCTTTTAGAAGCTCAAGACAGCTCTGACTATGGAACCGATATTGGTCTTGCCCATAGGTTCAGGGCCTTATATAGTTTATTGTGATGCTTCCCATATTGGGCTTGGTACAGTATTAATGCAGGATGGCAGAGTCATAGCTTATGCTTCGAGCCAATTGAAGATCCACGAGAAAAACTATCCGGTCCATGATTTAGAGTTGGCAGCCATTGTTCATGCCTTGAAGATTTGGAGGCACTACTTATATGGTGTGATGTGTGAGGTATACACTGATCACAAGAGTCTGCAATACTTGTTCAAGCAAAAGGATTTGAGGCAGAGGAGTTGGTTGGAGTTGTTAAAATATTATGATGTTACTATTTTGTACCACCCGGGGAGAGCCAATGTGGTGGCCGATGCATTGAGTAGGAAGTCCGCCAGCATAGGTAGTCTTGCTTATGTTCCGATCAGCCAGAGACTGCTTGCCTTGGATATTCAGTCTTTGGCCAATCGGCTGGTGAGGTTGGACATTTCTGAGCCTAGTAGAGTGTTAGCTTGCACGGTCGCTCATTCTTCATTATTGGAGTGTATTCGTGATCGGCAGTTTGATGATCCTCACTTGTGTGTGCTGAGAGATACGGTGCAGCATGGAGGTGCCACGAAGGTGACTTTAGATAATGATGGTATTTTGAGGTTGTAGGGGCGAGTTTGTGTGCCCAATGTTGATGGCATTCGAGAGTTGATCTTAGCAGAGGCCCATAGTTCACGGTATTCTATTCACCCGGGCGCCACGAAGATGTATCAGGACTTGCGGCAGCATTATTGGTGGCGTAGGATGAAGAAAGTTATTATTGTATATGTGGCTCGGTGTTTGAACTGTCAGCAGGTCAAGTATGAGCATCAGAGACCTGGTGGGTTATTTCAGAGGATTGAGCTTCCCGAGTGGAAGTAGGAGAGGATTACCATGGATTTCATTACTGGACTTCCGATGACTCAGAAGAAGTTTGATGCTATTTGGGTCATTGTTGATAGGCTGACCAAGTCAGCACATTTTATCCCTGTTGCAGCCACCCATTCATCGGAGAGGTTAGATGAGATCTACATCCGAGAGATTGTTCACCTTCATGGGGTGCCGGCATCTATCATTTCGGACCGGGGTACGCAGTTTACCTCTCACTTCTGGAGGGCAGTTCAGCAGGAGTTGGGCACCCAGGTTCAATTGAGCACAGCATTCCATCCTCGGACGGACGGCCAGTCCGAGAAGACTATTCAGATACTGGAGGATATGCTCTAAGCCTGTGTCATTGATTTTGGAGGCTCGTGGGACCATTTCTTGCCTTTAGTAGAGTTTGCCTACAACAACGGCTACCAGTCCAGCATTCAGATGGCTCCATATGAAGTGCTGTATGATTGGCGATGTCGGTCTCCAGTTGGATGGTTTGAGCCGGAAGAGGCTCGGTTATTGGGTACAGATTTAGTTTAGGAGGCCTTGGATAAGGTCAAGATCATTCAGGACAGGCTTCGTTCGGCTCAATCGCGATAAAAGAGTTATGCGAATCGTAAGGTTCGAGATATAGCTTTCATGGTTGGTGAGCGGGTCTTGCTCCGAGTGTCGCCTATGAAGGGCGTGATGAGCAAGCTTAGCCCTAGGTTCATTGGCCCATTTGAGATTCTTGACCGTGTGGGAGAGGTGGATTACAGACTTGCCTTACCACCTAGCTTGTCAGTCGTGCATCCAGTGTTTTATGTGTCTATGTTCGGATGTATCACGACAATCCTACCCAAGTGTTAGATTTCAGCATTGTCCAGTTGGACAAGGATCTGTCTTACGAGGAGGATCTGGTATCTATTCTAGACCAGCAGGTTCGACAGTTGAGGTCGAAGAGTTTTCCTTCAGTGCATGTCCAGTTGAGAGGTCAACCTCCTGAGGCATCGACCTGGGAGTCCGAGTCTGATATGCGGAGCCGTTATCCTCATCTATTTCCTGACTCAGGTACTTCTTTCTTTTGTCCGTCCGAGGACGAACGGTTGTTTTAGAGGTGGAGGATGTGACGACCCAAAGGGTCATCACCCATTTCCCCATTCATTCTGCGCTTCCGAGGCCTTGAAAACCTCACTTTTATTTGCCTCGATTTGCGTGCATAGTCTGGGCGTGTAGCCAGAAGGCTTAAATATGAATTATGTGTGAAAAATGATGAATTGTGATATTAATATGGTTAAAGTTAACTTCAATCAATATTTTTGGTAAACAGACCCGGACCCGTTATTTGACTGTCCCGGAGGGTCCGTAGAAAAATATGGGACTTGGGCGTATGCCCGGAATAGAATTCCGAGGTCCCAGGCCCGAGGAATGAATTTTTCCATGAAATTATTTTCTGAAAATCTTTAAGGAAAATTAAAATGAAATTTGATCAAAAAGTGATGGTATCGGGCTTGAATTTTGGTTCCGACGCCCGGTACAAGTCTTAAATATGTGTTAAGCGTCATCTATAAAGTTTGGTTGAAAACGAACGTCGTATGATATGTTTCGGACTATAAGTTCCAAATTTGAAAGTTTGTGAAACTTAGAAGAAAGTAATGTATTTTGAGGCTTGATTCTATGTATATGATATTATTTTGGCGAATTGATCGGGCGAGTAAGTCCGTAGGATGTTTTTGAGGTTGTGTGCATGCTTGGTTTAGAGCCCCGAGGGCTCGGGTGAGTTTTGGATAAATGTCGAGTTGTTTTTCTTAAACTTTGGGCGGCAGATTTTCAACAGGTGCTTCAGACATGCAGGCTTCGCATTTGCGAAGCCTGGCTCGCAAATTTGAGTATCGCAAATGCGAAGTCTGCTTCGCAAATGCGAAGTTAGCCAGGTCCGCCTGGGATCACAAAAGCGAAGGATTTTCCGCAAATGCGGACGTCGCAAATGCGAACAAAATTCCGCATTTGCGAAGACTCGCCATCTGGGCGGGGTTCGCAAATGCGAACTCTTTTCTCGCATTTCCCAAGTCTAGTGGGTTCGTAATTGCGAACCCGGGTTCGTAATTCCCATATCTGCAACCTGCAATTTTCATACTTAGATGATTTTTAAGCCTCATTTTTCATATCTCTCAAACCCAAACACCCATTGGCGATTTTTCAAGAACCCTTCCTCCTCCAATCCATTTGTATGTTGATTTTCACTTAATTTCTTCA
>MU745832.1:81617-97906 GCA_026770625.1 Nicotiana glauca
TAGGTTTTCTTAAAATTGGGGATTTGGACCTCAATTTGAGGTCCGATTTCAAAATAAATCATAGATATGAACTCGTGGGGGAATGGATAACTGGGTTTTGGTTCGAACCTCGGGTTTTTACCACATGGGCCTGGGGGCATTTTGGAAATTTTTGAGTAAAACTTTGGGAAATTCATTGTCATGCATTCAAGTTGATTCAATTAGCATCTGTTGATACATTCAAGTAATTTGTGACAAGATTCGAGTGGTTTTGTGGTGAATTCGAGGGGTAAAGCTATACTAGAGGCTTGAGTGGATTTTTGGAGCATTTGAGGTAAGTGTTTGATCTAACTTTGGCTTGAGGGAATAGGATTAGAGTGTTATTAATTGTTAATTGCTAAATGATCGAGTACGGTGTATAGGCATGGTGACGAGTATCTATACACCGGTGTCTAGCATGACCGTGGGTTTTGTTGGTACTTGTTTTGGCATACTTTGGGGACTCTTCCAAGCTAATTAATGATTTTCTATACAATGTGAAGAGTATGAGGATTAATTATAAATCGTGAATTCTTTAGAGCATTGGCTCACACGATAAAAATACTATCGAGTAAGAAATGAAAGAATTGAAAAGAGATGTGATTAATCCCTTGCCGGGATGGTTTGAGTATATTGATTATCTCCCTTGCCGGGATGTGAAAGTTGTTGTTATTGCTTCCTTGGCGGGATTTGGTTGTTTAATTGTATTTTTCCTTGCCAGGATATTTCTTATTATTGTTTATTCCCTCGCCCTTTTGGTTGTGACTGCTGTTTAGGTGAGGAAGAGTGATAATGCACGAAGGGTCATTCCGTGTCATGTTTTGATTATATTTGCACGAAGCGTCATTCTGTGCTATGTTTTGATTATATTTGCACGAAGGGTCATTCTGTGCCATGTTTTGATTATATTTGCACAAAGGGTCATTCCATGCCATATTTCGGGCCATGTTTTGACTATATTATGCACGAAGGAACATTCCGTGCTCCGATTTGATTATATTTGCACGAAGGATCATTACATTCCATGAAATGAGAGTTATGTAAGGAAAGCACGAAGGGTGATGCTGTGCATTTTATTTGGTTGCTTTGGGTGAGGATGAGAGTAAAAGCACAAAGGTTGATGTTGTGCAACTGTTGGATTTTCTTGTTTTTGTTAAATATTATTGTGCCCTGTTTCTTATTTAAGTTGATGACTTTTATATTTGGATTGTACTCCCCATAGCATGCTTCCCTCCCTTTTAACTATTTAGTTTTGGTATTCTTTCCCTTATTTCACAAGTATATATTGAATTGCACAGGTTGATTTGGTAGTCCTGTCTAGCCTCGTCACTACTTCGCCGGGGTTAGGCCAGGCACTTACCAGCACATGGGGTCGGTTGTGTTGATGCTACACTTCTGTGTTTTTTGCACAGATCACGGTATCGGAGCAGCTTTTGGACCACAGCAGTAGCACGTTGAGTGGGAGCTGACTTCAGTCCAGGGACTACGAGGTAGCCTAGCTAGCGTTCGCAGGTCGGAGTCCCTTCCCATATTTTCTATTTATTTTCATTGTACCGAGACAGACATGATGTATTTTTCTATTCAGGCTTGTTTGTAGCATTCATTAATAGTCCGTGAGATAGCGACTCCAGTCTTGGGTAGTGAAATGTTAAGCTTTCACATTTTTGGTTTCCAGTTATTTATGTTATGAAAGACTTCCGCTTTTATTTAAAGGTTTATTATTGTCATTATTGTTGTGTTTTTATCCGAAAAGGTTTTAATACTTGGCTTGCCTAGCTCCGACAGTAGGCGCCATCACGACTCCCGATGGTGGGAAATCCGGTTCGTGACACTCATGCATTAAGAGAAAACACATTTTTCATTAAATAGATATTAGGGAGATCATGAATAATTCCAAGTCATTTTCCATAGTTACTCCATTAGTTAATGTCTCAAAATACACATCATTTCATAGTATGAAGTGGAATAAATGATCCAAATACAACATGATTCATTTGACTTTCCAAACACCTATATACATATAGCTACACTATGTCTACGGAACCTTTAAAAGATACAAATGGGTATAAGGATAGTGCCGGGAATAAGGCTCCGGCTATACATCAAAGTAGGATAATAATATGAACAAAAGTTACAACACATGACCCCGGGATGAAGTGTGGCTCATCATGTCTGCTGGAAAAAGGATATGCCGCTAACGTTGATCAATACTACCGGCTTGGGAACTACCTACATCCATTTAAGATTCAGCGCCCCTCAATAAAAGGGACGTTGGTACCATACTAATATGTATAACTAAACACCATCTCATTAGAATGAACAATGATACAAGTGGGAATAATTGTGAAATCAATGAAAACCTTAAACAATATCATAACATCATATTAATAATCACATAAGCTTTCAAGTAATTTCCATGATTTTATGTTGGGAGGTCTTGAGTACCAACACACCATTATTCACAATATCACTATATTCTTATACGTGGTCCGATCACAATCCGATCGGATATGCCATCTCTTGTGGGACATCAACCACAATCTCAATTTTAATTACAATTTCTAGTACAGTCACCACCATACGTGCGGCATGGCGTCCGATCACGGTCCGATCGGCTAGGCCATCTTGCCCAAGATATTACCATTTTCTATCAATCATATTATTTCATACTTGGCTCTTGGCCGCATTTCATAATTCAAGTTCCTTTCCACATCCCAACGTCAACCACAATAAGGCTTTTTCATTCAAGACTTTGTTTACACATGTGAGCAACTTAGAATCTAAGACGCATAGATACTTTTCTCATAGGTTGGCATAACAATCTTTTTTCAATTTTGACTTGAAGTCTAGGCATTTTTATCACATATTCCACATTTGTAACAGATCCTCAAATGGTAAGATAACATGATGAAAGCATTGGAATACACATTACACATATATTTCGCAACACAAGCACATTTGAGATAGCAATTTCTATAATGATCAATTTGGGACTTACACCGATTGCATGAACGCCAAGGGGTTCAAGTCTAAGAAGAGGGGTTTTTAGCCATACATACCTCAATTGAACTTCTTAGACTCTACAATGTTTCATAACTCGTAGCGACTTCAATCTAATTTAGCAATATAAAAAATTGAACTAAAAATTAAGAAAACGATCATTGTTCTAGTTCATTTGGGTATTTTGTCAAGCATTACGTGTGCATTAAGGTTTCAGAGTCCTTTTTATGGAAGGCTTCATCATTCCACAACTCATATATCACATTTTTAGCTTAGAATCTTCATATACTCTTTTATCACACATGCATGCAAGATAATCAATTCCCATATACTAGAATTGTCTAACTAATTATCCTTTTTAATTAATTTTCGAAATTAAGGGCTAGGGAATAGAATCTTACCTTTAGGGTAAAGACTTAGAGTGCTTTCCTTGAAATTCTTCAAAGTTTTAAGCAATAATTGAAGACTAATTTGATAAAAATCACTTTCTCACTCTAGGGCTCTTTCTCTCACACAATAGTATCAGTTTTTTCCTAAAAAATGATCCTTGCATCTATTTTATCAAAGTATGGTCGGGTTATAAAAATCCAAAATGAAACCCCGAAATAGGTTCTGCGGTCACATATGCGACCGCATAATGCTTCTATGGTCCCCAACATGGGTTGCATAATGGCCCTCAGGGACTGAAATTTTTTGCTTCAATCTGCGGTCCGCAGACCTGTTCTATGGTTGCACAATGCGCCGCAGAACTTCCATCTGACAAATCTCAAGGAATGTTATGCGGTGCGGCCCGTGAAATGGTTTTGCGATCGCAGAATAGGCCGCAAAAAATGACACCAAAAATGGCCTAAATGACTGCTTCACTCTGCGGCCATTTTGCGGCCACATAATGGGCCACATAAATGCCCTATTTTTGTCAACATTTTTCTTTAACTCAATGCATTGTTCAACACAAAAAGTCCATACTGCCGCGAGCTTGCGAGCCGCAAGAATTTTCTATAATCTTTAACTCATAAGCCTAACTCGGCACCACGAAATCCTGTGTTTTAGGCAAAATTTCACAGGACCTTACAGGTAGAAAGTTCCAAGGGCATTCCTAGCAATTCCATAAGGTTTTAAGATCTTTCACGGAGATTCTTCATATTTCTCTAGATCCTTCCCGCACGTGTTAATCTCCTTCGTATGTAAACTTTCGCATGCCAAAAATATATGCCAAATAACATCTCTGTGGCAGATTCTAGGGGGGTCATCACATTAAGGGGTCGTTGGCAGTTTAAATTTATCTCATGATATATTTATACCGTCAACAAAAAATGATATAAATTTAATCACAGTCTCAATACAAAATATCCCATCCTATTTCATCAAACTTGGAATTATATTATCCCAGGGTAAATTAATGAAGGAATTATAATCCTATAATTATAGTCTCGAGATAATTTGGTCAGCATACCAGACGAGTCTAAGTCCATTAAACACTCTTATAAAGAGTATATAGAGTAAAGAGGAGCTTTAAAAGCATTGATTTTCCTAAATCCGTGCATATCCAATAAGCACTTGCGTAAAATCTCATTTAAATCTATTCATGCCGTAAAAAGTCAATTAAGCTTAAATACAGACTTCACCGAAATAAACAAAAGATGTTCCAAGATTCCACAATAGACTCTGTTAATACTTTGTCTGTGCTGGCATAACCACACACGTAAACGTCTTTGCCCTCTGCCGCGGCCAAGTGTACTGAAGTCACCCAAAAGCAAAAATTTAAGAAATTGAAAAACAAATACGCTGGTTTTCTGTAAACCAACTTCCAAACGCAAACTCATCTATTGAAATATTCACATACACCAACTTAATTATATAAAACTACATAGATCACTTTCTTGTTTCTTTCAGGAAATATAATTTATCTGTCTCGCTTTCATATGAGAATACTTTAGTCTTATGCTCTGATTTGAAGTTTCTTTTTATATTAGTATCTGTGCGGCTTTTCGTGTTTGTGCATTCTCTAAAAAGTTGAACAACTGTCTTTTTTTATTATATATTATGCGAAAATGCACCTACTACCATCGCTTTCTATGTTATATGAATTTCCATTTTGTAATATTTACTTGAAGTGCTATTCTTGAGAGAAATGGGCCTCTGTTGAAATTGTTGATTTTTGCTATAGAAATGGTATCTTTACGAATTTGAAAGGACTTATCATGGATCTTGAAAAAAGAACTTATCAGAATCATGTAAAGGTGAGTCTTGTTTTATGTGTTAATGTCCAGTTCTTTGGTCATATTTCCTGATAAAATCAAGACTTTTTGGTGTTGCAGAAAGAATCTTGGAGGACAGTGTTGACATTAGCATATCAAAGTTTAGGAGTTGTATATGGGGATTTAAGTACCTCTCCACTTTATGTGTATAAGAGTACCTTTGGTGAAGACATTGTACATACAGAGACAAATGAAGAAATATATGGTGTTCTTTCGTTTGTATTTTGGACATTGACTTTGGTTCCTCTATTGAAGTATGTGTTCATTGTGCTTAAAGCTGATGATAATGGTGAAGGAGGAACATTTGCTTTATATTCATCACTTTGTAGACATGCCAAATTGAATCCATTGCCTAGTTTCCAATTAGCAGATGAAGAATTGTCAAATTACAACAAGGATATCAATACTCATGCCCCAACTACTTTTGGGGCAAAAGTTAAATCAACTCTAGAGAGGTATTGTTGAATTGAATGACCCTTTTATCTTAAAGTTTTTATTGTGTCGAGCTTTATTTACTGCTTATTGTTATTGCTTTACATCTATTTTCTGGTTCTTATGTTGCTGTCATTATCTCTTGATTTTTCTGTTAATTGTACTCATATAGTGTTTCTTTTCGTCGTCTTGGATCAAGGATCTTTTGAAAACAGCCTCTCTACCCCTCAGGTAGGGGTAAGGTCTGCGTACACATTACCCTCCCCAAACCCCACTTATAGAATTTTATTGGGTTGTTGTTATCTATTGATCGTCACAAGTTTGAGTGTTGCAATAGATAGGGTACTACTTCTATTTATTTAACTATACTTTCAACAGGTACAGGGTATTACAAAGATTTCTGCTTGTATTGGCTCTTATTGGAGCTTGTATGGTAATAGGGGATGGTATTCTTACACCTGCTATTTCTGGTATGCTTCTGCTTTCTGGTTGGTTGGTTTTAACCTCAATTAGGGAAGTTTGGTGTTAGTTACTGAAAAAACTTGTTTTCTTTTGGTGATTACTCTGCAGTTTTCTCAGCAGTTTCTGGTGTTGAACTTTCTTTGGGAAAAGAACATCACAAATGTAAGATTCTTAATAATGTTCCGTGAGATCATTCTGGTATATGCAGCTTTTTGTGTGTTCAAATCCAAAGAAATTTAAATGAGTTTCTAAATTTTTGGTCTTTGAAAACATTTTGGGTAGCTTGCTTCTGGTTTTGATAAAGCGATCTTGACACACCTTTAAAGTTCAAACTGTTACATTTTCATGTGTAAATTAGTTATTCTGTTTAAATACAAGGGTTTCGATTTGGTTCGTCAACAATACAATTGAAATTAAAGATTAAAAACTACTAGTATGATTTTCATCGGGCTTTTTAGAAGTCATATGGACTCGGAGTTGAAGGCCAGGTCTCAATTTAGAATATTTCACTTATATTGGCATGTTTAGACCATTCTGGCCCTAGAAATTCTTATTTTTTCTACTTCCTTCTGTTTAGGCGTTCCGTGCCTAGACTAGGCTTGAACCTTCAGGAACGCGGGACCTACATCGCGAACACGAAGAGCAAATCACCTGCCTCACTCAACATCCCTTCGCGAATGCGGGACCCTCACGCGAACATGAAGAAGGATTTCTCTGTAACAAAATACCAGAAAATCTGCCAATTTTCAAAACCAAGAATTGGTCCGTTAACCACCCGAAACTCACCCGAGGCCCTTGGGACCTCAACTAAACATGCCAAAACATCCCATAACATCATTAAAACTTGTTCTAACCTTCGGAACACTCAGCATTCAAACCTAAGGATTTCCAAACTTCCGAATTCCGCAAATGATGCAAAAACCTATCAAACCTCATCCGAACTACCTGAAATTTTGGACACACGTCACAAATGACACAAAGGACCTACTCCAATTCCCAGAATTCCAATCCGATCCCGATATCAAGATTTCCACTACCGACCGGAAAACGCCACAATTCCAATTTCGCCAATTCAAGCCTAAATCTACCACAGACCTCCAAATTACATTCCGAACACGCTCCTAAGTCTCAAATCACCTAACGAAGCTATCCGAACCATAAAAACAAAATTCCGAGATCATTTACTCACAAGTCAATTTCTGGTTGACTTTTCCAACTTTAGCTTTCTCAAAAGAGACTAAGTGACTTATTCCTCTACAAAACCACTCCGAACCCAAACCAACCAACACGATACGATGAAATATAACTGACCAATACATAAAGATGCAGAAATGGGGGAAACGGGGCCGAAATTCATAAAATGACCGGTCGGATCGTTATATCATCCCTCTCTTAAACAAACACTCGTCCTCGAACGAGTCAAGAAACATATATGTAGCCTCGAACAGGTGTGGATATCTGCTCCGCATCTCGCGCTCAATCTTCCAAGTAGCCTCCTCCACGGGCCGACCCCTCCACTGCACTTTCACCGTTGCTATATCCTTTGATCTCAACTTTCGGACCTGCTACTCCAGAATAGCCATTCCACATAATAAGTCGAATCACCATCTCACTAAATTTCATTCGTTAGAAATGCTCTGGTGAATATAAAGGAACTTGCAGAGGTACAAGTTAAAATTGAGTATTGACAGGTTAATCATTTTGTGCTTTAGGAATGTTTGCATTTTTGTTGTGGTAGTTATGGTTGTTTGCCCCACTGGATGGGGAATTATGCTAACGGCATTTATACAGTGAGATAGGTACTCGTTGCTCTGCATGTTATCCTAGCGGAGTTCCAATATTTGAGAAATCTTAGGATAGTGTAGTTTAGTCTCCACTGCTAATTATTGTGTTTCCAATCATATTAAGGACTTTGAATTAAATTGAAGTTTTAATACCTCTGCCAAAAAAGACATGCTATACTTCTAAATTATGAAAATTTTGCAGATGTGGAAGTCCCAGTTGCTTGTATCATACTGATAGCCTTGTTTTCCCTTCAACATTATGGCACCCACAGGGTTGGATTTTTGTTTGCACCTGTTGTCGTGACTTGGCTTCTTTGTATCAGTGCTATTGGTATATATAATATAATACACTGGAACCCTTATGTGTATCAAGCACTGTCTCCTTATTACATGTACAAATTCCTAAAGAAAACTCAAACAAGGGGCTGGATGTCCTTGGGAGGAATCCTTCTGTGCATAACAGGCACGTATAATTTGTTGTCTTCTCAAGAGGATAGTTTTCCGCTTCCCTTCTTTAAATACTATGATCACCTAATACGACATTTCATTCTGTCAGGTTCAGAAGCAATGTTTGCTGATCTCGGACACTTCTCCCAGTTGTCAATAAAGGTATGTGTTGATCCTTCCTTTTATATGTCCAGTTCTTCCAACTGCAAAATCTGACTGAAAGTATGAGATAATATTAAAAGAGAAAGAAACACACCAATCATATGCATCGTAAAAGCTGAAAGACCAGTACTGTCTTAATGTCAAGAGGCATGAATCATTAAATCGGATCAGTCTATATGGTTTTAATTCCTCTGTATAGTACAAACTTCTCCTAAATTAAACTGTGGAGAAGATTTCTCTTCTGAAAAAGAAAAAAATAGCATTTCTGATTGATCTCGTTGCAAAGTCATACATGTAATTCTTTGACAAATCAATCTCGCATGATTGCTAGAATTTGATCTTTGATGAAATGTATCAAATATAATAAGTAGTTCAAATACTTGTGAATCGTGATGCTGTAAATGACTCTTAGCTGTTATTCAGTCGGAAGTTACTACAGTTGTACCATAATCACTTGTATCACGGCCAATATGTTTATAATCTGATGAGTATGTGATTAAAGGAAAAGGATAACCAACTAGAGACATGAAGAAATACAGTTTGAAGATAGATTGTTACTATTTTTTGAAGGTTCTCCTTTTGGTTGTAGAAAATGAGACACTCGAACCTAGTCCCTTTGGTGAATTCTGCCCACTCATACACTTTGTATCATAGTGAAACAGTAACATTGTCTAAGAGACTAGTTCCATTTTTGCAGATTGCTTTTGCCTCCATTGTTTATCCATCACTTATTCTTGCGTATATGGGGCAAGCTGCTTATCTATCGCGACATCATGTAATGGAGAGTGACTATCAGATTGGCTTCTATGTTTCAGTACCTGGTACGTATGACAAGAATGGCTTTTACCGGGAGAATTGTAGATTAAGCAAACTCAGCTAATGATTGACATTTAAGACTGTTGCTTCAGAAAAATTAAGATGGCCGGTTCTGGTGATTGCTGTACTGGCTGCAGTAGTGGGGAGCCAAGCCATTATCACTGGAACCTTTTCAATTATTAAACAATGCTCTGCGTTGGGATGCTTCCCTAGAGTCAAAATACTGCATATGTCGTCAACAATACATGGTCAGATTTACATCCCAGAGATTAACTGGACCTTAATGCTACTATGTCTGGCCGTTACTATTGGTTTCAGAGACACCAGAAGGATGGGAAACGCTGCAGGTATGGCTTCACTCATGTTCAAAAAGGATAGCAAAATTCTTTTGGGTGGAAATCATTTGGACTGGTTTTCATGTTTAATTTTGCTAATGGATTCTCTATCTCTTGTGCATACATATGCTCGTTTGTTTAGAAATTCTGTTATCCACTTGTTTATGAAGTGGTCTAATATATCCCTTATCCCTAAAATTTTCTCTTCGCATCAGGTTTAGCTATCATAACTGTCATGCTGGTCACCACTTGCTTGATGTCATTGGTAATTGTTTTGTGCTGGCACCAGAGTGTTCCCCTCGCAATTTGCTTTGTGATCTTCTTTGGGACAATTGAGGCTTTATATTTCTCTGCTTCTTTGATTAAATTCTTGGAAGGAGCATGGGTGCCTATTGCCATGGCTTTAATTTTCATGATAGTAATGTGCATTTGGCACTATGGCTCACTGAAAAAGTATGAGTTTGATGTTCAAAATAAGGTCTCGGTTGACTGGCTACTGAGTTTAGGCCCTAGCCTAGGCATTGTAAGAGTCCGTGGCATTGGCGTCATACACACTGAGCTTGTATCCGGAATCCCAGCAATCTTTTCACACTTTGTTACCAATCTTCCAGCATTCCACCAAGTCTTAGTTTTCGTTTGTGTCAAATTTGTCCAGACTCCTCATGTTAGACACGAAGAACGGTTCCTTGTTGGATACATTGGCCCAAGAGAGTATCGCGTCTATAGGTGCATCGTCAGATATGGTTATCGTGATGCTCACAAGGATGATTCCCAGTTCCAGGATGATCTTGTATGTAACATAGCTGAGTTTATACGGACGGGAAATACAGGGTTGAACAGTAATGCTGCAGATTTAAAGAGTTTTGAGGACATGACTGTTGTTGGAACTGCTTCAACTCACGTATCTGGAGTTCAACTTCATAAGGACGACGAAGTGAAATCTGACTCAGTTAGAACGTCGGAACTTAGAGAAATACATCCTTCACAGATAACCAAGGCTAAGAAAAGTGTGAAGTTTTTCATATCAGAAACTACAAGGATCGGCAGAGGCGCGCACGAGGAGTTGAGAGAACTGATGGAAGCTAGAGAAGCAGGCATAGCTTACATATTGGGGCATTACTATGTCCAAGCCAAACAAGGATCCAGCTTATTCAGGAAAATAGTTATAAATTATGGGTATGAGTTTCTGAGAAGGAATAGCAGACCACTCAACTATGCGTTAACTGTACCTCATGCTTCTACTTTAGAGGTAGGAATGGTCTACCATATATGATTTTGGCGTATAGAGAGGTTAAAGAAATAATGAAATATGTACATACGTTTGTAGTTTTCTGCAAGGATACAAGGGAAGTGTTAGCAGTATCATGATTGAGGATGAGTAATGTGTACCATATTGTTAGCCAATGCTATTTGCCAAGGTAAGGGTAGATGGTGTCTTATATTTTTCTCAATTATATAACGAGTGAACGGTATTTATACAATCATATCACGGATTATAGGCTTTTTTAGGATTGAGTATAATTTGCGAAGTTATTCATGCTCTATGATCAGCGGACTTCTACATCATAGTCTCACTTGTGAATACATGAAAAGTAGGGGTATACATGGACCGGGTTGGTTCGGATTTTATTAAATTAAAACCAAACCAAACCAATTATATCGGGTTGGATTGGTTCGGTTTTGTCGAGTTTTTCGGGTTTTTTTGTTATGTGAATATTATTTCAATCTTACTTTGTTAAACTTTGTATAAGTAAATATATGTTTAGTAAAAATTGAAAAACTTGACAAACATATGATCTATTTAAATATTTTTATGGTAGTATTTTGTTAATAACACCTGATAGTTATTTTTTTAGACTTCTGACAATAGTTTTTGGTTGATGTATACTTATAAGGTTAAATAAATTTAATAATTAAACATAAAAATCAACATGATACCTAATTAATGATAAGTTCTATTTAATTTTAGATTATCAAAATACCACTTCAGATTTGAAAAAGATATAAGAATTTAATAAATCTTGATATATGAACAAGGAAGAACAAAGAAATTGACGTATTTCAGTAACACTTGATAAGAAATTGATCATGTAACCCATTATTTAAGGTTAATAAAATTGGAGTACTTCATATTCTATTAAATATTACATTCTATAAGAGAATCCCAAATATTTCTAGAATTTTTGTAAAGAAAATTCTATATAAAGTCTTAAAACTATATATAAAAATTATATATTTATATGTCGATTTGGTTCGGATTTTTTTACTCAATACCAAACCAAATCAAACCAAACCTAGTCGGATTTTTTAATCGATTTGGTTTGACTTTTCGGTTTGGTGAGATTTTTCGGTTTAGTTTGTACAACCCTAATGAAAAGTATGTAAAACCATAAATGATGTTCGTTTTACGGGGAAAAGGGTCAGATTTATCCTCTACTTTCATAAATGATTTACCTTTTTCACTAGATTTTGCCAACAAAAACACCCTTGTTATCAGTAAAATTGTTAAAAATACCCCTATGTCCTTTAACTTCTTCCGTCATGGCAAACAACATCCTGCATGGCGTGACATTTTGGTAAGATGGATGCGAGGTGGCATGCATACCTCATCACCTTTCACGATCCAAAATTTCTCGTTAGGAGTCATGATGACACCTAATCTCTAATACTAAATAAACCTAACACATAGTAAGTTATTAACAGATTTTAACCAATCAACTATTAAACAAGAACCAGGTTTCATTTAAAGCTAACAATGCCAAGAAGATATACAACATCCCAAAATTGGTAGAACAAGTCTTAAGCTCTACTGAGTTCACTAGAAAATCTCTAAGTACAATTGATTGGAATAGAAACAAACATACAAGGTAAAATTTTAGAAGGTGACTCTGAAGCCTGCGAACCGGCAGCAGCTATATCTTGAAGTCTCCGCCGCAACTCACAATTAGCTAACTAAAGACCAGCACGCTCTGAGGTACCTGGATCTGCATAAAAATGTGCAACAAGCGTAGCATGAGTACTCCAAAACATCATCCAGTAAGTATCAAGACTAACATCGGTGGAGTAGTGACAAGGAACATTCAAGATACCTACTAGACATAATAACTTGTACAAGTATGAATATAAAACTAACAGAGAATAATATAAAAGCTAAACATGATAAAAATAATGTTATGATGCTTGCAATAAGAACTAGAAACAACAATTAAAAATAAGGAGCAAATAGGTAATAACTCCATAAAGTAAGCAGAATACAGTTTAAGTCTGGTGAAACTAAGTAAGGAAAAACAGGTAACAATCCAATAAAACAACCTCTTTCATACAAGGTTTATACAAGAATTTTCCCGAGGTACCACACCTCATAATTACAAATCACAGGTCCCAAATCACGAACCTTAATCACTTGACATCTTGTGCCCATATTACAATCACAACCGCACAGACAACTTATGTGCTGCATGGACAACTGATGTGCCAATACAATTAATACATCATATCCACACGGAAAACTCACGTTCTAAGAGAGTAACAATATCCCATGTTTGCACGAAAAACTCACGTGCTAGCACTAGCAAAATTCATATTGGCACGCACAACTCACTTGCTAACAGTAATAATGTCTCATAATCGTACGGACAACTCACGCACAGAAGGGAGGTATATAAGAATACATGTAAATGATTAATAAACACCAATGTTCATCTTCTTCGACTGATATGAGTGACCAAATGCGATGTACGCTTGTGCAAGTGTTCTATCACAGCTCGAGTCAATAAGTAATATCAGAGACAATGAATGGCACATACGAAACAACACAACAAAACCATAATATTCATGACGCATACAAGGTACGCACACCACTACACAGATATCATCAATAACAATGCCCTCAGGCCATCATAAATCATCCACGACATAGCCCCCTTGTCTTACCAGGTACGCAACAATAAAGTAAATGCCTGCCTTGTCTTGCCACACAGGCACAATAATCATCTCATATTGTCTCGCCACATGCACAAATCCAATATATATAGCCCACCTTTTGATGCGACATGTACAAATATGAACAATAATAGTACGAATAACTCACGTGCGAACACCCTGACAATCTTTTCAACAATGCCACATGTGCCAAAAAGATAACAACATAACATAATAACTAGCACCATATGTTTCCATACACCACAATATTTTCGAAACAACAATTCCAATACCACAACCACATATAGCCCACGGCTCAATAACACCGAGTACAACATGAAAAATACTAATATGAGGTACATCAAGTAAATCAACACAAAAATGACAATAATACAATAAAATGGAATAATAAGCTCAATGAGGAAAGACATAAAAGTAATAGCGACTTTAGGCAAGAGTGGTTCAACTGTAAGAGAAATAACATGTAACAACGACTTCAAATAAGGACAATCAATTACGGGAGTGATAACATATGACAATAACTTAAATTAAGGACAATCAACTACGGAAGAGATAACATGTAACAATAACTTCAATTAAGGACAATCAACTACGGATAGATAACATGTAATAGTAAAGATGAAACAATTACAACTAAAGCATGTAAGAGTATTTGGCAACAAATGATAGGACATGAACCAACAACCTCAAATAAGGAATAGAAGAATGGGTTTAACAGTGGAGGACATAACATGATAGAGAAAATTCAATTTAGTGTACATAAGAACCCTAATAATCTAAATCGGTCAAATTTTCACATATAAAGCTGTGTACACACTAGTCACCTCGAGTACACATTTTTCTTACACCACTAGAACAAAATCGATAGTTGGGGTCTCAGCACTAACATCCCTCACAAAGGCTAAATAGACAAACAACCCTTCCCAACAATCCACTGGGCCTTCAAGTATGAAATCACACTACTAGGAACATAGTCTAAAGAACCTTGCCACTCGATCGATGGCAACCATTGCATCGCCAACGTCACAGTCTTATCGTGACAGTCCAAAATAGCATGACATGGAGACAACCAATCCATACCCAGTATCACATGAAATCAACCATAATAAGTAGCAAGAGATCAATCTAGTGTCCAATCTCCCAATAGTCACTAAACACGGCCGATACACATGGTCCACGATAGTAGTGTGTAGTAGTGTATACGGTCAAAATCGGAAGAGTTCGACTTAGGGGTTATTGTAGCACTCCATGCCCGACCTCGAGGAGCTCGAACTAGGGTTTGAAGTACGAACCCGAGGTGCGTCCCTCGAGGAATTACATTGAAGGTCAATCTCGAAAAATTTCAAATCGATGATCGTCATGGAAAGGCAAGAAAACTCCCAAGAACGTGTGACTAGAGATAACCAGGCCTACAAGAATAGTATCAATCCGTACTATGCCATTATACAGTTGTACTAATACCCTTTTCCTGTCATTATTAGACATGTACTATGATAGGATCCCCCCTCCCCCTCCCCCCATATAAAAGGGACCCTTGTCATTTTATAAGGGATTCGGATTATTACACAACATAATAAATACAATACAACACTCTCTGCTCTTTGATAATACTATTGTTCTGCACATTTATTACTTATTTTTTTATTGTTCATTTATTGCTCATTATTAACCACAAAAGGCCACTTTTAAGGCCCCAATTATCATTGATTGTTCATTATTATTAGCCTCATCTACACCTCGAGGCCCCTCTAGCTAGCTCGAGGCCCAGCTTTGTAACCCTATTAGTTTGCATTTTTTATTTCCTTTACACATAATTAGGATCTATTGCCTAACAACTAGTATTAAAAAAGATAACATATTTTTAGAACCACAAAATCAAATATAATTGTAGTTACCATTTTCAAGGTAATAATTTGGCACCCACCGTGGGGCGAAGAATAATAGTGATTGTTTTGGTGCTAGTTTTTTGACAACACAACGTTATTCTTCACACTTTTTCTTGTCCAAGTATTTTTTATTTTAGTTCAAAAAGGTCTAACTCAGCAACTGCACACGAAAAAACGGTATTGAGCTTCATGGAGAGAACGGTGTAGGTGTAGGTGTTGTTGATACCCAATTTTTCTCTCATATATTTTTAAAATATTCACACACACTTTCAAAATATTATACATAAATTTGCAAACATGTACAACATTTTTACAAATTTTCTACGATTTTTAAAAGGTCCTAAATCCATTTATTTCTGTATTTTTTAATTACATAAACGTTCAAAACTATCCCTTATATTATTTTATGACGATTTAATCATCTAAATTCATCATTTATGTTCATATGAGTGTTCAAAAATTTTAATTCTATTTTTTATAACTACATTGCATGTTTAAGACTATAATTGCATATTTTGCAAATATAGCCCCAACATAGGAATAATTACATTATCTATACATAAATTGACTTTTTATATTTTTATACTATTGAATAATTATTTTAAATCACCTTCATGCTTGAAACCATTTTATCATTTTATTAGCTATTCTTAAAATTATTTTAATTAGTAAAATGGGTATTTAAATAACAGTCCCTAATTTACACCTAAAATTGGGCAACCCCCCCCCCCCCCCCCCCCCCCCCCC
>MU745832.1:98986-117735 GCA_026770625.1 Nicotiana glauca
AAACTAAGCCCAATTTAAAATAACCCTAACCCAATTAAACCTACCCGATCCAATAACCACGTTTAATCGTGGCCATCGATCTTTTAGATCAAGGGTCCACAATTAAACTTACCATATTAATCCCAAACGACCCTCTAAACCCCTTCGTTTCTTTCATTTCAGCCGCCCTAAATTCCCTAACCTCCGCGTCACTCTCTGAGACCCAACCCCTAACCCTAGTTGCCGCCACCCAAAACCTAGCCTAGTATTCTCGATTCCTACCCGTTCCATAGATTCCCATGGCTGTTTGAGACTTCTACTAGTCTCCTACTTCTCCTGGTTTCCCAATTTTGTTATTTCGTGGAAAGATCTAGTCAGATCTTGTTCTAGACCCTTCGAGGGTCCACCTATGGTCTGTGAGTGTTACTATTCGATGTTTGTGGTTCAAATCTTTGGTTCAAGGACATATTCTCTTTACCTCTTTCCTTTTTCTTCAAAACCCTAATTTTGGGCATGAATCCATCCAGATCTACAAAGATCTGAAGCAATTCTAAGCCCGTCAACAACTTTTCTTTAAAAGTTCTCTTATTTCTTTATTGTTAATCGATTTTCAAGCACTTTGTTATATGAGGGTTTGGTTTTCTCATTATTAGACCTCTGTGTTTGAAGTAGTTTTGAGTTTCCATAACCGCTTCTTTAAGATTCTCCTGATCTTCCTACTATTAATCAACCCTAGGTATTTTTTTTTAAAATTTAGGGTTCTACGTTTGTTTTTGCAAAAGGTTTTCTGAGACTCTTATGTTTTGTTTAATCTTTCTCGCATGGCTATAACCCTGGTTCAATTGCTTGACTGTTCATTATTTGACTTTAATATCTTTTGTCCGTTAGTACTTGAATTTACCTACCTTGCCTTATTTACTTACACTATTCAACTCATATATATACAATCTCATTCTACCTCTCAGACATGGACAACAATTTACAAAAACACACTCACACACAAACTTTGCTCTCATCTCTCTACTACTTGTACTCATTATTTGTCTAGTCGTCTGAAAGCCAGAAGTAGACTGTTGAATCCTGTCTACTTCACTTTCTGCTTCTGCTTCTTTAACTGGTATGCTCTCACTTCACTATCATGCAAACCTCTGTGTGATTTGATCTGTGTTCCTATTCCCAGCATGTCCATTTTATGTTACTAAATTAGTAGGATCTGTATAGCATCCTATTTATCTTTAAATAGACCTATGTGATTCATGTTCAGTCAATGTGTATACTTCCATTCAATTAGACTACATGCTTCTTGCTATTCAACTTGCCCTACACGCTTCCTTATAGTAACATGTCTACTTCTGTCTTAATCGAACTTATGTATCTACTGCAATAACATGTTTACTTCTATGTTCACTGCAATAACATGTCTACTCCTGTCTGATTAAACCCATGTCTGTCCTGCTCTCAATCTGTTTATTCTTGCTTTAGTTAGACTTGTGTGTTTCTATATGAACCAGACTCATGCTTATTTCTTCTTCACTAGCATATCCCTTCTATCTTATGTTCATCTCTAACCAATATGACTCCCCAGCCCTACTACCCCTCTATATGTGACTGAATGCTCACCTAGTGGTAATTAATTAACTAAGTTGAAACTCTAAGTTACCTTGTTTTTGTCTATTATTTGACTGTTGTGACCTTTATTTTATTTACAATGATTGTTTGCTCCTTACTTCCTAAGGATCCCAAAACTTTTTTTAAACTATCTCCTGTTTTCAATCCCTACTCTTTGAACACCTAGGGTCTTGCCCCTCTAGTGTAAGCATTTCTTAGGTGCCCATGAGTCTCCTCTGAACTTTGATACACTAGAGCTGTCTTTACAAACTTGCTCACAAAGGGTTACTTTGAAAATCTTCTGATGTAAGCATTGCTCGGGGTCCCTAAGGCCCATGGAAACTTTGACACACCAGGATACTATTGGATGCACTATGAGGTTATGGAAATTTTGGACTGTTTGAAGGCCTGGTCTGCCATGTTTTTATTTTGGGCCTATATTTAGGCTCCCTATAGTTGTAGCTATTTCACTTCTGTAATTCATTATTAATGTTGGTCTATAATATTAATTTCTTGTAAACAGATATTGGGGAAATTAGTAAAAGGGAGAGTTGCTTATATATATCCTGTTGGGAAAGGGTAGATACCATGCCTATAGGTTGTTACAATATTTGTTTACTTAGATACCATGCCTATACGTTGTTATAATGTTTCTTCATTTAGACATCATGCCTATAGGCTTCAAAAATTGATCCTGCATTCTAGATAACATGTATGTGAGTTTGTTGTGATGTTTTCTTAGATACCATGCCTATAGGTTGTTACAATACTATTTATTTAGATATCATGCCTATAGGGGTTTTAGAATTAATTAGTCCTGCATGCAAAAGATCAGTTTCTGCATAACAAGGTTTATATCAGTCTTCAGCATGTTTTAAAACTAATCGCTGGATTTAGATGCCATGCCTATAAGATCTAAAACCAGTTTCTACATTTAGTTGTGAGTATCTATAAATATAAAATCAATTATCACACCCAGGCAGCATGTCTATTGGATTTAATAAACTCAAATTGTTTTAAACTGATTCCCGAAATTCTAATTGCATTTAGACAACATGTTTATAGGGTATTACAAATCCACACCTAGGAAAGCCTATAGGCAATCAAGGTCTAATAAGAACAGTGAAACTATGATTTTCTTAGGACTAACCAGATTCAACAGATTCTAAAAAAATCAGTAGGCAAACTGATTATGTCTATATCACTTCGCCTTAACATAATGCTGCATATTCTCTCTTGCCATGCTCACCTAGATATCTTGTTCTAGGACCTTTCTGAAATATCTGAAATCTATTGTTTGAGACGTGCACTTACTTGCTCTATTTGTGGAAGTTAAATGTGAGCCTTTAACTACGTTTTTTTTGTCTCCTAGAGTTTTCTCCTTTTAATTATTGTAGAAGAGTCTAGATCCACCTTAACTAGAAGTCCTAAATACCTCTGGGTCTATATAAGTAAAGAGATGGGTAGTGCACGTATAGGATACATCTTAAGGTTGCTAGAACGCTTTAGGCCACTACCAAGGGAAAGGAAGTTGAGTAGTATGGGATATGATGACATGTGTGTTAATACGACGTGTAACCCCTCTAGTTGAGGAAGGCTTACTGGGTATTGTACAGATGTGAGCCTATAGGCTAAAAAAACCTAGGAGTTTTCTTGTTTTATTCATATATGTGTGTTTAGACTGCTTACAACAACAACAAACCCAGTTTGATCCCAACAAGTGGGGTCTTGGGAGGGTAGTCTATACGCAGACCTTACCCCTATCTAATGCAGGTAGAGAGGTTGTTTCCAATAGACCCTCGGCACCGCATCAATATGCAACTCCACATCAAAATCCCAATCCCTTACCGATACAACATCGACCACAACACCATCATCAACTAATCCAGTACCCATTAGACACTACCTATCACACTCCTCAGAACACACCACAACCCATTCCCGATCCTCAAAACTCAACCAACAACCACCACTACACCTAAGTCCCTGGCACTCACTAGAACAACCCTATATACGTGGAAACTGTACCTCACTCTACTCAACCAATCTCCTATATACCATAATCCACTAAGAAGGACCTGCTCATCAAGAACTTGGCCGAGGAACTCAAGAAATTGACAAGTCGAGTTTAGGGTGTTGAATGAGGTAAAGGGATAGAAGGTTTGAATTATGAGGATCTGTGCATACAACTAGACATGGAATAGCCAAAGGGTTACAAACCTCCCAAGTTCAAAATGTTTGACAGAACATGTGATCCAAAGTTCATTTGAGAACTTACTGTGACAAGCTCGTGGGGGTAGGAAAAGATGAAAGAATCTGAACAAAGCTCTTCATGAGAATTCTTACCGGAGATGCCTTGTCTTGGTACATAAGCCAGAACCCTAAGAAGTGGGCCAACTGGGTGAGTATAGCCTCAGAATCTATGGACCGATTTAGGTTCAACACGGAGAATACACCGGATGTCTTTTACATCCAAAATTTAAAGAAGAAGCCAACTGGGACTTTTCGCAAGTATGCTACTTGATGGAGGTCAGAAGCAGCCAAGGTCAGACTAGTACTAGAGGAAGAACAAATGAACAAGTTCTTTGTCATGGCACAGGATCCATAGTATTATGAATGGCTAATGAACATTGAGAATCACAAGTTCTCCGATATCATCAAACTCGGGTAAAGGATTGAAGAAGGTATCTAAAATGGATGGTGACAAATTTTGAAGCACTACAGGCCACAAACAAAGCATTGAAATCAGGTGGCATATCAAAGAAGAAAGACGTGGGGAGAGTAATGGTGGCTCAACGCCCAAAATCTTCACTCACATACCAAACACCTCCACCCACGCACCAACCCTCATCTCCCAGATATTCTCAGCCACCGTCTATCATGCTTATAACACCCAGGTAGCCTACAATCATTCACCTCAAACTCCTCCAAATTACCAAAAACCCCGACTTAACTTTGATCGCAAACCACCCAGACAATAAACCGCTATTGCTGAACCCTTTGACCAGTTGTACAAAAGGTTGAAGGTCGTTGGTTATGTCACTCTTATTCCCACTATGAAAGTGTAGAACTCATCTCAGTGGGCCAACCCAAACAAAACCTATGCATATAATTCCGGTATGAAGGGGCACACCATTGATGAGTGCGGAACATTGAAAGAACAAATCCAGACACTAATTGACAACAAGGTCATACAAGCAAAAGAAGTTGCGCCCAACGTCTGCAACAATCCTCTCCTAGATCATAGGAATGATGGGGGTACATGTGATAGAGACGGATAAGGAATGGGATCCTAAGGGGTTAATCGGGCTTATTTGGGAAGGCGACAACTTTATACTTGCAGTCACACTCACTCCTATCATAGTGCAGACACAGTTTCCAGTCGAGGTTGAGGTAGCCGCATCGGTTCTATTTGAGGTAGAGATAGCTCCGCCTACAGCCACACCTGCTCCATTTGAGGTAGAAGTGGCCATACCTTTCACAGTGACAGTATCAACCAAACCTCCTTTCAATTCCATAACCAACCCTTGGGATTACGTTGCCGAAGCTAGGAGAAAGTGAAACGCAAAGTTGGAAGAATCTGATGCTACACAAGGAATGACCAAAACACAAAGGATCTATACACCCGAACACTTGGGAGGATCAAGCAAGGAGGCTACTACTAAATAACCTGTTATTGAAACTGGACCGGATGATATTTAGAGGAAAGTACAGGCGAGGGAATACTTTGTTTTCCATCATTTGAACAAAACCCCCACTCAGATATCCAACTTATTATTATTGCAAAATTTGGAGGTACACAAGAATGCTTTGATGAAATTGTTAAGTGAATACTATGTGCTTAACAATATCACATGCGGAAAAATGGCCAACATGGTAGGGAAAGTGCTGGAAAGTCATAATATTACCTTCCACGAGGACGAGTTAAAAGCTGAAAGTTTTACCGTGCATCGCACATCACGGTGCAGTTTGAAGACAAATTTGTTGCCAGGGTCTTCTAGATGGAGGTTCAAGTCTCAACATTTGCCCATTGTCTACTCTAAAAAGATTGGAAAAAGGTTTTCATGAGATACGGGCAGGAAGTTTGAACGTGAAAGCCTTTGATAGGTCTCAAATGGCCATAATTGGGGAGATAAATCTTTGAAACCGGCAAAGGGCTTGGAAAGAATCTCCAAGGTATCACTTAACAAATACAGTTAAAACATCATGGTACAACCTTCGGGCTCGGATACCAGTATACATGGCAAGAGTATGATGATTGGTCGCCTGGCGTGGACATAATTACCCTCGTGAGCAACCAATTCCACGTTTGGATTAGACTTTTCACCAGGCTGACACAATATGGGGAACAAAGGCGCCTTAGTCTTCATTCTCGCTACTCCTCGAGCCACTCGCGGAACCCTCGTCCGAAGAAGTCAGAGGTGCTGACTCCTCTTCTAAGGCCTTCGCTTCTTTGATCTCGGCGGGAAGATCAAAACCCTTGCCATACACTTCCTCAAAGGCCTTTCTATGAGCCTCTAATTGAGCATGTGCAAGGGTGTGAGCCAGCTTTAGCTCGGCCTCTTCGGATATCTACCTGGATCGGGTATTCGCTGCAGTACCGTTATCCCGATACAAGGATAAGAGTACCTCGGCTTCAGGCTTAGCCATGGACAATGCAGTAGCTGACTCAGCATGAAGTAACTGGAATTTGTGAGCCTCCTCCTTAGAACCTTGAAAAAGACCCTAGGTCGAGACCATCTCCCCTCGGAGAGTACCCCTTTCCAAATTTGTGCTATCTTTGCACCGATTTAGCTCAAGTATCTTGGCATCTTTGACCGCAATCTCTTCCCTAAGTTGCTCCGCTAGGGAATCCTTTCACTCGATCTACAAATGCCGAGCTAAGATAGTAAACACCAAGTTATGAAAACAACAAGCGAGATCTAAATACCAAACTACCTGCTCAATGAAGTTAGCCCGGTTTTGGAGCACCTTTTCTGAGATCGTTCGAAGGATGTTCAGTTCCCCCTCCCTTCGAGCATACAGAGTTTTTAATTCTTTCTACTTCGTGGCAAGCTTCACGAACTCTTTCTCACTATGATTCAATTCAGCACTTAACTTGGAGAAGTTTTGGTAATACATCATCGTGACCTGCAGCAAAAAGGAAGGAAATTAGAAAAAACAAAGATCAAAACTCAAGGCACAAGGGTTATATCATAAATCACTTATTTTTTGGAGTTTTGATGCCTCCTCGAGAATGACTGGAGCATCGATATTAGAATCCTGTCCAACACCAGCAAAAAAATCCCCAAATGCATCATCCTCCCATGGGGATTCCCCTGTATCGGCAGCCTCCCTGTTCTGGGTATCCCTTATTTTCCCTGGGGAAAACGACGGTCCCGATTGAAGACCGCCCACGACATCAACCTCTATCGAGGTATCTTCTTTCCCTAAAAGGGCCTCCAAACAGGATCCTCCAAATGTGCCAACCAAGTGTTCCTCAGCACAGTATTATCATGTTCAGAGGTCAGCTCAGGGACTGCATCCAAACCCTCCTCGAAAGACTCCTCAAAACAAGGTGGGACCTCATCGCCCGCCTTTGACTCGGTAGTTTTTTGCCTGGTAATTGTCGAAGCATCAGTGCTTTGTCTTTCCCTATGAACCAGTAAGCAACCACCATCATCTTCAACATGATGACTCTCAGCCGCCATTGTAGCTACGACCGTTGCATCAGTCTTGCAATTTCGAGCTTTAGCTCTTTTCAGTGTCAGGGACTCAGCCTGTGTCTTCTTCTTTCTCTTTCTATCCTTGGCGGGTTTTTGGGTCTGTTCTTTGCCAGAAGGAGGCGATATCACTAAAACAGCTTCCCCGAGGCCTGCACAAGTGTAAAATATCGAAAAAACTGCCAAAAATTCCATGCTTAAGGAATTTAGAAGTGACAACGGTGAAGACGTACCATGATTTTTAGCCTCCATCAAGTTTTGGCCAAATCGTGCCAAACGCGCTTGTCGTACGATGAGGAAGAATTAAAAGTCTAACCCAGCCCAAGAGGTCCGGGGAACCACACGGTGGCTACGCAGCCAGAGAGAGGCCAATTCAAGAAGAAAAAATAAAGGAGCTAGTTTGAATGAATAAAAGAGGACATTCATACGATATAGCATGCTCTGTATAATGACACTTATGTCTCATATTCAATTCCTCGGGGAATGTCATATTCTCGGCAGGGATGAGGTCCGAGGTCCTGACTCGAACAAAGCGGCTTATCCACCCCTGATCTTTATCTTCATTAGTATTGGCGAAAAAAAATTTTGGTAGATCGATGCCACAACTTGACTAAGCCCCATCGATAGAGGAGAGGGCTATACAGTCTGATTAGATGATGGAGGGTGAAAGGCATCCCCTCGTTCATATTCGAGAAATGTCTAATCAAGTGGATGATTCTCCAAAAATAAGGGTAAATTTGACCAAGTGTCACTCGATATTCTTGGCAAAAATCGAGGATCACCGGATCTATCGATAGAGAAGAAGGATCTAGAGGGCCTAAGGTTAAAGGATACATATACACGCTGAGGAAACCAGGTTTATGTGTAGTTATATCCTCTTCCGAAGAAAGGATCTCTACGTGTACTTCCTCTCCCCAATGGCAATCTGTTTTCACCCTCTTTATGTTAGTTATTAAACTACATACTGAGACATGGGCTCACATCGGCTTGGTGTCGAATAAGGTTTGTCAACTTTGAGATCAGAGGACGTATCGAAGGACCCCGAAATACACTCCTCAACGTTGGTAGGCACTACCCTCGTGCTCCTAGACGAGCTTGATGAAGAAGAGGCTTTCTCTTTTTGGGGTACCATTTTGGAAGTTCTAGCCATGGTATTAATGAAGTTTCAACGAAGAATGGCAAAGAAGTAAACGTAGAATAAGGTTAAACACAGGGAACAATTGACATTTTTTTGAAAATCTGAAGATGTTGTAAAGGTTTGAAAGATAGGGAATTGGAGTAGCGGTTCGTGGGCTTTTCATGAGCCGTGTTGACAAGACCCATGCACATCTTTTCTGTCGCAACATTTAATGACCTCATGTGGCTGACATGACAATCAGGGTATCGAGGAGGCAAGAAGTCAAGATCGTTTCTTATTATTTCATTCCAAGAAATGCGGGGACTATCTGTATACGGCCAAAACCGGAAGAGTTTGACTTTGGGATTTATTATAGCACTCCATGCCCGACATTGAGGAGCACGAAGTAGGGTTTGAAGTGTAACCCCGAGGTGCATCCCTCGAGGAAGTACATCAAAGGTCAATCTCGCGGCAGTTCAAATCGATGATCGTCATGGAAAGGCGGGAAAGCTCCCAAGAACACGTGGATAGAGCTAACCAGGCCTGCAAGAACAGTATCAATCTGTACTAAGCTTTTAAGAAGCTGTACCAATAGCCTATTCTCGTCATTATTAGACATGCACTATGATGGGATTCCCTCCCCCCTCCCCCCATATAAAGGGGACCCTTGTCATCTTGTAAGGGATCCGGATTTTTACGCAACATATTGAATACAATACAACATTCTCTGCTCTTTGCTAACACTATTGTTCTTCCCATTTATTGCTGATTCTTTCATTGTCCATTTACTGTTCTTCATTTATTGCTCATCATTAACCGCAAAAGGCCACCTTTAAGGCCCTCGTTATCATTGATTGTTCATCGATTTTTCACTACTATTAGCCTCATCTAGACCTCGAGGCCCCACTCCAGCTAGCTCAAGGCCCAGCTTTGTAACCCTATTGGTTTGCATTTCTTATTTACTTTACTCATACTTAGCATCTATTGCCTAAAACTAGTATTAAAATAGATCACGTATTTTTAGAACCACAAAATCAAATATAATTATAGTTACCATTTTCAAGGTAAACAAATAGTATCGCCCACCGTTGTAGATACATGAACAGATGAAACTAAAGACTCATTGGGCATATCCAGATAATGAGCAAAATACGATGAATAGGTGGAACTAGGGTCAAATAATGCAGAAGCATCTCAGTGACATATTGAGACAATACCTGTGATCACTGTGTCTGAAGCAATAATATCTGGTCTGGCAGGGAGCACTAGAAACGAGCCTGGCCGCCACCTGATCGGCCTCCCCCTCTAGGGCAAACCTTAGTTGATTGAGCTCCACCCCGAGCTGGCTGGGCTGGTGGTGAAGTAACTAGTGCTGAAGTCTAAGTCTAACTCCTCTGCTGAATGAACCTCCTAAAAGGAGGGGACAGTGCCTCTTGATATGACCCAAATTGCCACACTCAAAGCAACCTCTCCCAGCAAATGGTGGTGTGGGGGGCTGACGGGAGCCCCTAGCACCGGGATAACTACTAGAAGAACCCGACATAGATGAACCCTAAGCTGACGGTGCATGAGACAAAACTCTGAGCTAGAAGGGCACTGAGAGATAAGTGACCCTACTGAGAATTATGAGAACCATGGGCAGATGATGCACCATGGTGAACTGTATGAGTCGTCTGAGCATTCCTATAGGGACGACCCCTGCCGTGGTGGAACTGACCTCCAGAAGGAACATCACCAAAACTACCTGATCCACAAGACCTCTTGGCCTCCCTCTTAACCTGCTCTTAGCTGCACACCAACTCTATCTGCCGAGCAATGTCAACAACCTCATCAAAAGTAGCGCTAGACACCCTTTCTCTAGTCATAAGCACTCGCAGCTGAAATGTGAGGCCATCAATAAACCTCCTGATCCTCTCCCTATTAGTGGGAACAAACCAAACCGCATGATGGGCTAACTCAGAAAATCTCATCTCGTACTGCATCACAGTCATATCATCATAACGCAACAACTCAAACTGCCTGCGTATCTCCTTTCTGTAAAACTACAGCACATACTTCTCCAAGAAGAGAATGGAGAACTTTTGCCATGTAAGTGGCACTGCACCGACCGGTCTACGCCTCTTATTAGCCTCCCGCCAGGTGAAAGGCATCTCCAGTAAATTGAGAAATAGTGAACAAGATCCCACTGGTCTCCAGAATACCTTCTGTATGGAGGATCCTCTGACATCTATCCAAAAAACCCTGGGCATCCTCCGACTCTGCCCCGCTGAAGAATAGATGTTGAATCCTACCAAACCTCTCTAGTCTCCGATGCTCATCATCAGTCATAAGAGGAACCACATAGGCCTGAGAAGCTTCCACCGGGTGGGTTGGTAGTGCCCCCAATGTCTGGAGTCCCTGCATCACCTGTTCAGGTGTACGAGTGGCGGGAGTCTGAGTACCTCCCCCAGTCTGAGAAATGGCTTCTACGGCCAGAACAGAGACCGCCTGAGCAACACTGGTGCATATGGTAAAAATATGAGTTAAGGCTTCCTGAAGGCCTGAATCACAGTAGGCAACTGGTGGATCTGTAGGTGCTGCCCTGGCTACGGTGCGAGCTGCACCTCTGCCCCTATCGCGGACTCTACCACGACCCTGGCCTCTCGTGGCCCTGACTAGTGGTACTGGTGGTTGTCCATCCTTCCTAGTAGTACATGTCCTCACCATCTATGAGTGAATAGAATAGCAGAAGTTTAGATACCAGAATCAACATATCCGCATGACAAGAATTCAAGAATGTGAAGTTTCCTAAGGGTTCTACAGCCTCTTGAAAATACGTACAGATGTCTCCGCACCGATCCACAAGACTACTAAACACGCTCATGACTCGTGAGACCTATGTAATCTAAGATCTGATACCAATTTGTCACAATCCAAAATCTAACCATCATGATAGCACCTATCATAAAACTAGGCAAGACAAAACTCAACATCTCAACATAGCGAAATCTTTGAACATAAGACGGGAGCAATTTAATATGTAAGAAAAGCCTTTTTGAAAATGGGAATAATCCAAAATACGATACAACCCATCCCAGAACCTGGGTGTCACAGAGCACATAAGCGTTGGAGAATACAGTTCACTATAGTGTCTAGAGAATAAAAACTGAAATACAAATAGAGATAAAGGAGGAGAGCCAAGGACTACAAACGCCGTGTAGCTACCTCGATAGTCTCCAAACTCTGATGCCTCATTCAATAGCCGCCATGACCGGAAGTGCCTCGATCTGCACACCAGTTGTAGGGAGTAATGTGAATCCATCCAACTCAGTAAGTAGAGTCACTATACAATGTCGTGGAATCAACCAGGTCAAAATCTCACAGTGCACGCCCGTCACTTTATATGTGTGTCACCTCAATACCAATTACGTAACACATAATTCGGAGTTCCAAACCCTCATAACCAAGTTTGAAAGTATTACTTACCTCAATCCGAGCAAAATTCTACTCCCAAATGCCACGCCCCGAACCTGGGAGGCGCGGATGGCATCCGGTGCTGAGCTGGCCCGAGCGAACCACTCTGTAACTCATAATTATTCGATTAAAACTAGAACATATATAGCTCGAGTTGGTTGAACTCATTCCTTTTTTAACGATCATGGTCCAACATGGCCACAACTCATAATGTATAACTATAAGTAGGCAACACTTTATCAATAAACTACTGTTCTTAAGACGTGAATACATATGGGCCGTCCAGGCCTCTGACATGCTGTACAAACTGAACCCCTATATACAAAGCCTCTAAGATTATTTAACATCAAATGAGACAGACCGGCCTACCCATAAGTCTGAAGCAAAACTCTGACATGATGGCTCACAGATTCGGGTACACTCCGAATGAGGTGGAGTCTTACCGATCCTTCGTTGAATGCCAACCTCGTCTACTATGGGGGCTCATCAAATTAATTACGTATACCTGCAGGAATGAGTGCATTGTCATCAACAAAAGAACGTCAGTACGGATAATGTACCGAGTATGTAAGGCATGTAAATCAATACATAAAGGTCATGAAAGAAACATGGATTACATTACTCAACATGTAAGTCTTGATAACTCTGTATATCATTTAATAGTTACAGTGTCATGCATATGCATATGAATGCCATGTCGTGCATAGGTACATGTGTTCATAACATCATCAAGCCTCTGAGGGCATCCTGTTATATCATCTCAGCCACTGTGGGCAAAACCATCATCATATACCAACTGATCAGGTAGTGGTATGTATATAACGTCATAATCTTTCCCATATTCCATATATATAATACAACGAAACGAGCAAGCACGTAAGCTTTACTTCTTCTCTTCCGTTACCTGTCTTTTAATGTTAATAAAGGAGATTACTTTTAATGTTGAAGGTAAAACAAGAGAATATAATAATTTTACTATCAGTGGGGTGATATAACTTTGTTGCTCCCCGTGTATTCTTGTGTCATGTAATGGTTGCTAATGTATAGACCAGAATTACAATTTCCTTCATGAATGCTAAAAAAAAAAAAGAGATTCTTATCTTTGTATAGCTTAAGCATTTACTATGGCAGAGAAGATTATATCAACTTCAGTAACAGATCCTTTTGTTTCTAATCATGTAAACTCCTAGATGAGATGAAATCGAATAATTCAACCGCATAGACCTATTTCGTTAACCAATTTTCCCCATTTTTGATTTGTATATCCGATGTACAATTCGTATACTCGGGATCTTCTACAAAGGAAAATGATAAGAAAAAAATACTTCCCTGCTCTGTAACTTAAAAGACTGAAAAGAGAAGGGAAAACAAAGAAGATAAGGAGAACAATTGCATACCCCTTGTTATTCATAATATTTATTGGTGCTATATAAGCAACCTTCATTTTCTTGTTAAATCTCTGTTTCATTTAGTTGTTTAGATGAAGAATTTCAATTTCACTGTTGAGTTCTATGACATTCCGAGAAAATCTTCATACATTTATACATGCACATCGACCCATGACCATATGGTATTATATATATATATATATATATATATATATATAAAATACCATATATATATATGGGAAAGATTATGGCGTTATATATGCACCACCACCTGATCAGCTGGTATACGTTGATGATTTGCCCACAGTGGCCGAGATGATATGATGGGATGCCCTCAGAGGCGTGATGATGTTATGGCATTATATATGCGTATATATATATGGATCATGCCAAAAGGAAAGAAAGAATAACCTTAATATATATATATATATATATATATATATATATATATATATATATATATATATAGTAGAAATAAATCGGTATGATATTTTTGGAATAGTGTTCTTGAGGAGTATGGGATGTGTTTGTGTTTCCCTCCGGAAAAATCTTCAATTCAGACCACATTGATATAAATGCACTAGTATAAGTATTTGAACCCAGAATCACGTAATAGAGGATTCCCCAAATTCCGATGTATATGACGCCAACACCCAAGTAGTAGTTATGAGTACAAATGGAGATACAATCAAGCTCAAGGAGGTCTTCTTTAACAGAAAAGAGAAAGCTCAAGTAGCCACATCCTACAGTGATTAACAAAGGAAGTCCGAAAAAAGATGGGAGTACTACTTTGTTTCCAACTGGAGATTGCGTGTAATTCTTGTTGACACCTGTGTTAAAATTTAAATCCATTATGTCGTCAACCATCCACGTCCCCTACTAAGCAATGCTTAGTCATTCTAGTTACTTACACGTGGATTAATGCTTACACAATTCAGAATTATTTCAAATTACTTAAAATTTTATTTATTTTTAACATACTTTATATAATTTACTATTATGATCATGTGATATATTACTAGTCCATAAACACCGGACATTATTACTAGGGCCGCATTTTATCTCCAAACGTCAAACTTGGATCAATCTCATTTTCTTCAACTAGTTTACCATGTCACCTTCATAACTTTACTTATCACTTGTTATAAATATCACAAATACTTATAATCTCAAAAATAGTCTTGTTCTCGTTCTAAAGTACTACTATTAAAGTATTATAATATTAATAAAGTATGGTACCAAATAAAATCAATAAATACACTATTATTTTGTTAAAACGTCCATATATATATAATATATATTTTTTTCTCGACTTCTTATTTTCCTAATCTCATATAAAGAGTAAAAAATTTCGTATACTTAATTCTTAAAATGGTAAAAAGATAGCCTTCTTTTCATGTGAGAAAATATTTTTTATCTTTACAATAAAGAAAATCTCATTTATAAACTTTCTCATATTATGTGTATAATTTACCATATTCGAAAAATACTAATAATGGTAACTATCCAAAATTATACTTATAAAATTTTTAATAAAATATTCCACTTAAAAGAAAATACCACACTAACATAATATCTAACTGTATCAAGGTTGTAAACTTACAGGGTCTCATAATAATAATGTCTTAAACTCTCTATAACCTCCTAATAGACATAATCCCTTCAAACTCATGTGGATTTACTACGACACATCCTAATGCTAAGGTACGAGATGTAATACCAAATGCCTTTGCCCCTCAAATCGGTCTCCAAACGTCCCTAATCTAGCCACAAGTAGTACAATACAATCAATATAGGCTAAAGGGACCAATTCCACAAGAAAAGTACTACATTATAGCAAAAAATCTGAAATCGGCTCAAAGCCGGCCCCCGGCCCGCGTCTCAAAATCCACAAAAGTCACAAGACCTGAAAGCCCATTCACTCACGAGTCTAACCATACCAAATTTACTCAAATTCGATAACAAAATCTCATTCAAAACCTCAAAAATCTAACTCAAGAACTCTTCCTCTTTTTTCCCAATTTTCCCTCCCAAATCACAAATTAAATGATGGAATTAAAGGCATAATCATGGGATTTAGCCAATACCAAGTAAGAATCACTTACCTCAATCAACTCCTTGAAAATCCCTTCAAGAATCGCCCAAATCCGTGGTATCTAGCTCAAAATATAAAAAATGGGTTCCAACCCTCATTTTTGAAATTTAACATTGCTGCCCAAATTTTCCTTCTTCGCGATCGCGTCCTACCTCACGCGTTCGCGTAGACCAATTCGCCTGCCTCTCAACTTAAAAATTTGCGAACATGACCACCGCTTCACGAACGCGGAGCTTCGCTAACTCTACTCTTCGCAAATGCAACGCATTCCCCGCGAACGCGAATACCAAGGACCCGGGGTCCCCAGCTGCCTCAACATCTCTTCGCGAACACGACACCACTCCAACGTTGGCGATGCGCACACAGATCATACCTTCCCGTTCACTTCCTCTCCTTTGCGAACACGAAGAATAAAATCTCCCCAGCTCATAAACACCCTTCACGAATATGAGGCTCCTCTCGTGAACGCGTAAGAGGAAACCAGAAAAACACACTAGCAGATATTAGCTAACAATCTATGTCCAAAAATGATCTGTAAACCACCGGAAACTCACCCGAGGCCCTCGGGACCTCAAGCATACATACCATCAAGTCCCAAAATATCATAAGAACTTATTCGAACCCTCAAATCACCTCAAGCAATGTCAAAAATGCGAATTGCACACGGATTCAAGCCTAATGAACTTTAAAATTTTCAAATTCTACAAACGACGCCAAAACCTCTCAAATCACGTCCGATTGACCTCAAGTTATAAATGATACCAAAAACCTACTACAACTTTTGGAAATCCAATAGGAACCAGATATCAGAAAGTCCAATCCCAGTCAAACTTTCTAAAATTCCAACTTTCGCCAATTCAGGTCAAATACTACTACGGACCTCCAAAACACAATCTAGACGTGCTCCTAAGTCCAAAATCAACTAATAGAGCTAACGGAACAATCAAAATTCAAATCCGATGTTGTTTACATATAAGTTAACATCCGGTTAACTTTTCTAACTTAAGCTTTCAATTAAGAGACTAAGTGTCTCAAGTCATTCTGAAATCACTCCGAACCCAAACCAACTAACCCGGTAAGTAATATAACAGTTGTAGAATACAAAAGGAGTAGAAAATAGGGAAACAGAACTACAACTCTTGAGACGACCAGCCGGCTCGTTACATGTTTCTACGTACCATCCCGATGGTGAAAAATAGTCCAAGGTTGTAGAGATGAAATAGCTTAAGATAGTGGCTTTTTTGAAATTCTTTAGCTTATGTCCGTTGAAAAAATATTTTGACCTAACTCTTGACTACTTAAAGAACAAGATAGACATAATCAAATAGTATAAGAGAAAAATAATGTCATCCTCATTAAGACTTCCCCTTGACATTCATGGTAAGTGTTATCAACTAATTGATAATCGATTTTAGAACACAAGTTAATTATTTATCATTTTATTCATTACGTTTGTGATTACTGCATTACAAGCATATGAAGCATTTTCAACATTTGAAAAGGATGTTGCCAAGTCAAGGGATGTTCTTTGCCAATTTCAAGAATGCTGAAATTACATACATCTAAAATAGAGTGATTCACTGAAGCTGACCCAATTCAAAGTCAAGGTATAGCTTTAGAGGTATTTGTAATGATCTGGCCAGTCATTTTGTGCGCTCGTGTTCCCTTTTTTTATGCTTTCTGTGTGTATTTGTTGTTTTGTGACTTGTGAGGATGGTTTGGTTGGCTTCGGGAAGGTTTGAGAGTGGTTTAGTCTTATTTTAAAAGTTTTTACTAGAGTTGTGATAACGCCCAACTCTAGTCCTAAAAAGGATAAGCTGTCGCTGCAAATATAATCCGGTCTAAAAGTCCGGAGTCGAATCCCAAAGAGAACTAAGGCTTAGTTATATCTGTTTAATATCACCACGAAGACAAGATTAAAAATAAATAAACAGCTGAAAACTAACTATGCTTGAATTGTAAACAATTGGAATAAACGTCTAAGGTAATGGTTTCCCCCGTTGTTGATTTCCTTAGTTGTATGTTTCTTATAGCTGTGACTTAGTTGCCTCTATCAATCATGAACTCTTCAGCTACCATAAATCTCTCTCAAGCAATTATGATAATTTACTAGATGTACTCTCTCAAGCTACGCTAGCTAGATTCATATTACAGTTCACTTAGATCGCACCCGAGGTATCGTTATCTCTAATCCAACCTCTAAACCCTCGGTTATGACTATCGTCTATACTCCGGGAGTAATGTTGTTCAAATAACTACCTAAATATGTACTCTCTCTCAAGCAGATACATAATAAATAGGAATGTCTAATTGTGGATCCTTTCAATTAACCACAATCAAAATGTAGTTGAACAAATAGAGATTAACAACCAACTCAAAACTATATTAATATAACAACCAATTCATCCCCAATGGATTTTATCAAAACTTTAGAAAACGAATTAGCTATTCATAATAATAAGTAAAACTACAATACTAAAAATCATAACCAACAATGAAAAATAGGAAGAGGAAGGAAAAACTTGTTGAAGAATTCCCCGCCTTGCTCTCAATGTGTTCTTGCCTCCTTAGGTCTAATCTGTGTCCAAAATATGTCCCCTCTTCTTCTTGGTCGGCCTCCTTTGTTTAATATAGGGTTTAGGGCCTAAAATCCCGTATTTTGCGCTTTTGTCCCTGAAATTTACGTGTTCTGCCGCGGTCCCACCGCGGTTACGCCAGGACCGCGGCCAAATAAGTCCTCTGAATCTTTGATAATATTCTACCGCGGTCCTACTATAATCGCAGATTTTTACCCTATTCCTTTTGTTATTTGGAAAAATATAAAACATGGAAGTTGTAGCCCATTGAGTTAGATTTCTAACCATATATTGTGAAGCCCAAATGGAGTTCTGAGTAAAAAGTTATATCTATTTTACTAGACAGTGCGCAATATGCCTCCTCGAGTCTTCGTTTTGTTATTTTATCATCCGTTGATCTCCGAATACGATCCCGGCTTAATTCCTTGGGCTTTTACTCAGACTTCAAAGCTCCAAATCACTTGAATTCATTCTATAACATCTATATAGCTCGAAATCACTCATACAAGGCATAAAACACACTGTTAGTGCAAAACACTAGCGATTAAAGCGCAAACTTAACTAAAGTACAGTAAATTAGAATCTAATAATCGACTAAATTATCAACACCTCACACTTAAACCATTGCTCGTCCTCGAGCAATCAAACTATACTTATATAGACACGACCTTTTTAAACAATTGTCCTAACTCATCACACCAAGAGTATTTAAAATAGATTATGCACAAAAGTGTAACATCTTCACCTCAAGATTTGACTCACAAGTACCACGCATTATTCACAACTCACCTACTTACTCTAACATAGAGGTCACTGACATTACCTTTCCTT
>MU745832.1:118604-147817 GCA_026770625.1 Nicotiana glauca
GCTCATTCAATCTAGGATCAATTAGGACTTTATTTGGTTGTAATGTAGGCTTCGGGACGGGTAGGATACATTTATATATAAGAGTGACTACACCTCCCTAAGCACTTTAATACATACATTCTAACATTTAAACCCCATACTTATGTCAAACCAAAATTTCACCTTCACATCAATGTAAATTGCCCTATTTTTATTTAAGCACACTTACATTAAGAGCCACCTCTTATCAAGGAATTTTTATTATTATTTTTTTCAATTCAAGTGGCTCTTACTTTTTCAAAACAGTGCACCTTTCTCCTTATTTCATTAGTTCCACTCAAAAGCCAAACCAACCACCCCACACTTTAACTTTTACAAAGTTCATAATAATTCAAGTGCTCATGAGATGTGAAAAGGTTCAAATAGATGATTAATTCAAACAACTGGGTAAGGCTTGTAATGTGGTTGCCAAAGAAAAAGGATTATAGGCTCAAAGAGGTTGACTATGATACATAACAATTAGGTGGGTAAAATATGTATATATGGCTCAAAAAGAAATGCCTATATCACTTCCAAGACTGAACAAAATTACTATTTCGCTTTGCAAACACACAGGGTAAGTTCTAGGCATTAAAAGCAATGCACAGAATATAACAAATCCTTACACACACATGGCACATAACTCACTCAAGATTGAATTCATAGACACTCTAGTCAAAGCAGTTAAGCAAAGTTAAGATAATACAATTTAAGGTACTTCTACAAGAGTAAAAAACTGAGCATAAGCGTCACAACCAAAGTACTCACTATTCTCAAGGCATAACCAAGTCAAGAGATATTGCTTCAATTCAAAGCACAACACAATGGCTCCTATTCCCAAAAAAAAAAAAACTAACTATACCCGGTACAAATAAAACCCTTGGAAAAGAACCGTGAACCAAAGAAAAACCAAGGGGGAGTTACTACACTACCTAAAACAAAACAAAAAAATATTTTTGGTATTTTATTTAGACTTACTTCCCTTAAGAAAACTTTCTAGAAGATCCGTCATCAGGAAAAGTCCAATCTTAAAAAAAAAATACAGCTAAAGTAGCATGAAAAGCCACCCAGACAATCTCCTCACCCCACACTTAAAATTGTGCATTTTCCCCAATGCACATCCATACATACAAGAGGGTAAAAGAAACTCCCTGGTAGGCGAAAGGCCGAAGCACTAACAGCTCATGGGGTACTCAGGCTTCTCCCAAGCTTGGTCCTTCCAATACCTTTGCTTTTCATACTCCTAGAAAATAAAAAAATTGACACTAAAAAAATAATACAATTAAGAAAATATATATAAATAAATAAAATAAAGCAATAAAGCTGGGTTGTCTCCCAATAAGCGCTTGATTTAACGTCGCGGCACGACGCGAATCACTTTTTGCCTCCACCTTGAGCTTACGAATTGAGCCCCCAATTTGGCTTCAAGTATTCGGTTATGCTCCAGGGGTGGTGGAACAAATTTAATTGGCCCAATCAACCATTGTACTATTCTACACTTCTTGGCTTTTAGATGAGGTATGTAGTCCTGTCTTTCTGGCAAGAAAAATTCCAGAATATGGGCACCTTGTTCCTCATTCTTTGACTTCTCAATTGGCTCGGATGACTCTATTTTCATATTGTCATCCAAGCACAATGTAGAAAAATGTTTGGAGTGAGGACCACTGCGCTCACACACATGAACTTTAGGACTTTCAGCATCCTCAACATCAATGATACTAGAGTCAACAAAATTTGTATCCTCAATGTCCTTGGCTGACTCTAGACTCACTTCTTCAAATTTGACATCTTCAAATCCTAGTTGGCTAGGTTGTTGATGTTCTACTCTGACCTCCCCAATTAACACCTCTAATTCATGCTCTTTTTGGTTGTTATCCTCAATATTGGCTTGTTGGGCATTAAAATCTCCAACCACTTGAAGCAATTAAGCCTCCAACTTGCGAATAGTTGCCTCTTGCTTTTCTATCTGCAATTGTTTCTCATTGTTTTGTTCTAGAAGGCACTTTAGCATGTCCTTGATCTCCTTCAGGTCCGCATTCCCGGGTTCTTTGTTCCTATTAACTTCACAAGAAAAGGTAGAACCATCACAGTAAGGGGTTGGGGGAAAAATAAGAAATATAAGCACAACCATGAAGGTGACAATTTTGACAACCACACACATTCCACAAATAAGATGGAGTTGGTGCACATAACTCGCTCTTAGGAATGTTTTGAAAATTTTGCCACGGGTTGTTTCCTTCACAATATGTATTGAGATCAATAGTAGAACTATCTATACCTAAATTCCCATAATTCCAAGATGTCATGTTTCTCAAATGAACAATTATAATAAAATAAAATAAAAATACAAAAAAACAAAATTAAAAATCCAAACTTGAACCCTAGCAATATATACAGCTACAACTTCACCGTTAGTTCCCCGGCAATGGCGCCAAAATTTGATAACACCCAACTCTAGTCCTAAAAAGGATAAGCGATCGCTGCAAATATAATTCGGTCTAAAAGTCCGTAGTTGAATCCCACAGAGAACTAAAGCTTAGTTATATCTTTTTAATATCACCACGAAGACAAGATTGAAAATAAATAAACAGCTGAAAACTAACTATGCTTGAATTGTAAACAATTGGAATAAAGGTCTAAGGTAATGGTTTCCCCCGTTGTTGATTTCCTTAGTTGTATGTTTCTTATAGCTGTGACTTAGTTGCCTCTATCAATCATGAACTCTCCAGCTACCATAAATCTTTCTCAAGCAATTATGATAATTTACTAGACACACTCTCTCAAGCTACGCTAGCTAGATTCACATTACAATTCACTTAGATCGCACCCGAGGTATCGTTATCTCTAATCCAACCTCTAAACCCTCGGTTATGACTCTCATCTATACTCCGGGAGTGGTGTTGTTCAAAAAACTACCTAAATATGCACTCTCTCTCAAGCAGATACATAATAAATATGAACGGCTAGTTGAGGATCCTTTCAATTAACCACAATCAAAAAGTAGTTGAACAAATAGAGATTAACAACCAACTCAAAACTATATTAATATAACAACCAATTCATCCCCAATGGGTTTCACCAAAACCTTAGAAAATGAATTAGCTATTCATAATAGTAAGTAAAACTACAATACAAAAAATCATAACCAACAATGAAAATAGGAAGAGGAAGGAAAAACTTGTTGAAGAATTCCCCGCCTTGCTCTCAATGTGTTCTTGCCTTCTTAGGTCTAATTTGTGTCCAAAATATGTCCCCTCTTCTTCTTGGCCGGCTTCCTTTGTTTAATATAGGGTTTAGGACTTAAAATCCCGTGTTTTGCACTTTGCTCCCTGGAATTTACGTGTTCTGCGCGGTCCCACCGTGGTTACGCCGGGACCGCGGCCAAATAGGTCCTCTGAATCTTTGGTAATGTTCTGTCGCGGTCCTACCGTAAGCTCAATTTTTCACCCTGTTCCGTTTGGAATATGGAAAAATCTTAAACACGAAAGTTGTCGCCCTTTGATTATCTTTCAAACTATATATTGTAGAGCCCAAATGGAGTTCTGAGTAAAACGTTATATCTATTTTACTAGACAGTATGCAATATGCCTCCTCGAGTCTTCGTTTTGTTATTTTATCATCCGTTGATCCCCGAATACGATCCCGGCTTAATTCCTTGGGATTGTACTCAGACTTCAAAGATCCAAATCACTTGAATTCATTCCATAACATCTATATAGCTCGGAATCACTCCTACAAGGCATAAAATACACTGTTAGTGCAAAATACAAGCGATTAAAGCGCAAACTTAACTAAAGTGTAGTAAATTAGAGTATAATAATCAACTAAAATATGTAATTATAGCCTATCATCAAGTTGACCAAGGTTTTACTTTTGAGTAGACAGTCTTGAATTGGTATTTTGATGGTTCTAGTAGGTTTGTATGGTGATGTTGAACTTAGACGTATGTTCGAATTTGTATTTGGAGATTTCTAGAAGATATTGAGCCTATTTGCCGAAGGTTGGCAATTTGAAGGTTTGGAGAGTTTATAGATTTGATGGGGAGTTGACTTTGATTTTATTAGACTCTGTTGTGTGGAACTTGTGTATAAAGTTTTGTTGGAATACAAAATGGTTAAGTGTGATTCGGAGATGTTTGTCTAAGTTAGAAGTTTAGGAAGTTAAGAGATAGATTTTATCATTGACTCTTGGTTTTGATGTTAATTGTGGTGATTTTATCCCAAATCTAAGGCTATAGACAAGTCCCTCAGTAAATGCATAGACTCTCTCTCTCTATTAGTGGAAATCAAGACAGGTGCATGATGAGATAACTTTGTCAACCTTATAGCATACTCGGACATTCATACCCCTGGCGCAACTAGTCGAACTAGTTGCACAACTTGTCCATGCGGGTTTTTGGGATAAACTCTCTCTAGAAAAGATCAGACAACTAGGACCAAGTAAGAGGTACTATGGTAGCTGGCCTACCCCCTTCGTAAGCCTGTCACCATTTGTATGTTGACCACGTCAGTTGAAAAGTAATAAGGTCGACCCCGCTCGACTCCACCAAGCCCATAATACGCAGAACGCGGTAACACTAATCTAATAAACCATCTGCATCCTCAGAATCCTGACCGCTAAAATGAGGAGCAGGATGATACTTCAAGAACCTCTCTAACCTTTTCTGCTCCTCAACTGTTGAAAGTGGCCTAACCTCGGGCTGAACCGCATTCACAAGTTGCATCGGTATAAAATGGGAGCCTAATCAAATGAGCCCGCTGCCCCAGAGTATGTGCAGCGGGAGTCTCAATTCCTCCACTACCTTATAAAGTAGCTAGTGCAACTGGAACCAACCCTGCCTGAGCCAGAGTCTCAAACATGATCAGAAAGTATTCCAAGGTCTCTTGAAGTACTCATGTGCCTGCTCCCCAGCGGAGCACTGGTGGATCCTCATTCGTGGCCCTAGTTGTGGCGTGTGCTCCGTCTCTGTCTCAACCCCGCTCGACTCCACCAAGCCCATAATACACAGAATGCGGTGACACTAATCCAAAAAACTATGTGCATCCTCAGAATCCCGACCGCTAAAATGATGAGGATGATACTTTAAGAACCTCTCTAACCACTTCTGCTCCTCAACTGATGCAACTGGCCTAACCTCTGGCTGAACCGCAATCACAAGTTGCACTGGTATAAAACTGGGAGCCTAATCAAATGAGCCCGCTGCTCTAGAGTATGTGCATTGAGAATCTCGATTCCTCCACTACCTTGTAAAGTAGTCAGTGCAACAGGAACCAACCCTGCCTGAGCCAGAGTCTCAAACATGATCAGAAAGTATTCCAAGGTCTCTTGAAGTACTCATGTGCCTGCTCCCCAACGGGAGCACTGGTGGATCCTCAGTCGTGGCCCTAGTTGTGGCGTGTGCTCCGTCTCTGCCTCTACCCCGAACTTTACCAACACTGGTCCTAGGGGAGAATCATCAATAAATGATGCTTGTATCCTCACAATCAATGATATAATAGAAAGACAGAGGCTCAATGTTATGACCCGGATTTCCCACCCTCGGGAGTCGTGATGGCGCCTACTAGTAAAAGCTGGGCAAGCCAATTATTCCAATTATTTTACCTTATCATTTTTAATCACTTACCAATTGCGAGTTAACATTGTATAAATAGCAAAAATAATAAAGCGAAAGAATTAAATTTAACAATTTAAGCTAATACCGATATAAATCCATAACATAAACCATCCAGAACTGGTATCACAATCTCACGGACTATCTAAGAAACTACAAATAAGGTCTGAACAAGAAAGTACATGTCTGTGTCTGAAATAGAAAAGAACAGAAATAAACTAGATAGGAAGGGGACGCCAAGGCATGCAGACGTTTGCAGGACTACCTCGGGTCTCCGCTACTAGAATGAAGGCAGCGACCTCACTGTGGTCCAAAAGCTCCAGTACCGGGATCTGCACACAGTGTAGAGTGTAGTATCAGCACAACTGACTCCATGTGCTGGCAAGTGTCGAGACTAACCTCCGTGAAATAGTGACGAGGCTAGGAAAGGACTGCCAAATAAACCTGTGCAGTTATATCATATATAGCAAATAATAACGGCAGAAACTAGCAGTTAAAGATGGGAAGTGGAGAAATGCTCGGGGAATATCATGTACAAACAAAAATTCAGTAAAGTAGCCTACAGTACACCAAAGGTCAACCACAAGCAAAAGAGAATCAATGACAAGTGCACAGCATCTTCCTTCGTGCTTTTACTCTCGTTCTCACCATAAGAATCAATGTATTCGGCACAGCATCACCCTTCGTGCTTTTACCTCACATAATCATGGCACGGAATTATCCTTGGTGCATTATCAATAAGACCAAGACTCCTATTCGCTCAAGCTAAGGCTAGACCAAACACTTACCTCAATGCCACGAACACAATCAAGCCTCAACTACCGCTTTACCCCTCGATTCCACCACCAATTTACTTGTATCTAGCCACAATTTACTTAGCGATATCAATAAATGCTAAATGAATCAATTCTAATGCATGATGCAAACAAACATTCGCAATTGCGGTACTTGCTATGGTAGCATTTGGGACATTGAGCCTTGCAAATGCGAAGGTCTCTCTGCCCAGCTCCCTTCACAACTGTGAGCTTGCATTTGCGAGCCAGGCTTCACAATTGACCTGCAACTCCCCAACAGTTTTCCTAAGTCCAATTCAATCAGTGGCCTATCCAAAACTCACTCTAATCCTCGGGGCTCCTAACCAAACATGCACGTAAGTCCAAAAATATCATACGGACTTGCTCGTGTGATCAAATCATCATAATTACATCAACAAATATAAAATTAAACCTTAAATTCATGAAATCACTCAAGAACATCAAATTTTCCATTTTCTCAAATAAAGGTCCGATTTATACTAATCAAACTCCGATTCTTACCAAACTTCACAGATTCAACTTAATTGTTATATAAGACTTGTACCGGCTCCAAAATCAAAATACAGGCCCGATACCATCAATTTCAAACATCTTTACATTTCCAAAAACTCTTATAATTTAAGTTAAACAATTTATTTCAAAAATTCATTTCTCGAGCTGGGACCTCAAAATTCAATTCCGAGCATACGCCCAAGTTTCATATTTTACTACGGACCCTACGAGGTCGTCGGATCACGGATCCGAGTACGTTTACCAAGAATGTTGACCAAAGTTAACTTTAATTAATTTTAAAAGCCAATTTCCTTATTTTACTTAGTTTTCACATAAAAGATTTATAAAAATATGCCCGAACTGTGCACACAAATCAAGGTGAGACAAAAAGAGGGTTTTAAGTCCTCGAAATACAGAATTTACTTTAAAAATGAGTGATGATCTAAAACAGCCATTCGTCATCGAACGGACATAAGAAACGTACCTGAGTCAGAGAAAAGATGGGGATATCGGCTCCGCATATTGGACTCACACTCCTAGGTAGCTGCCTCGTCAACCTAACCTCTCTACTGAACATGAACAGAAGGGAAACTTTTCGATCTCAACTGACGAACCTGCCGATCTAAAATAGCTACCGTTTACTCCTCATAGGATAAGTCTTTGTCCAACTGGACAGCGTTGAAATATAACATGTGGGATGGATCGTCGTGATACTTTCGAAGTATGGACACATGAAACACTGGATGCACAGCTGAAAAACTCAGCGGCAATGCAAGTCTGTAATCTACCTCTCCCACTTGGTCAAGAATCTCAAAAGGACCAATGAATCTAGGGCTTAGCTTGTCCTTCTTTCCAAATCTCATCACGCCCTTCATAGGTGACACCCGAAGCAACACCCACTCGCTGACCATGAATGCCACATCATGAACCTTACAGTCGGTATAACTCTTTTGTCTGGACTGAGCTGTATGAAACCTTTCCTGAATGATCTTAACCTTGTCCAAGGCATCCTGCACTAGCTCTGTACCCAACAACCGAGCTGTATGAAACCTTTCCTGAATGATCTTAACCTTGTCCAAGGCATCCTGCACTAGCTCTGTACCCAACAACCGAGCCTCCCTCGGCTCAAACCACCCAACCGGTGACTGACACCGCCTACCATATAAAGCCTAACAAGGAGCCATCTGGATGCTCGACTGGTAACTGTTATTGTAGGCAAACTCTGCTAAAGGAAATAACTGATCCTACGAGCCTCCAAAGTCAATAACACAAGCTCAGAGCATATCCTCCAAAATTTGAATAGTATGCTCGGACTGTACGTCCGTCTGCGGATGAAATGTTGTAATCAACTCAAACTGTGTGCCCAACTCACGCTAAACCGCCCTTCAAAAATGTGACATAAACTGCGTACCTCGGTCAGAAATGATGGACACGTGCACACCATGAAGACGAACAAACTCCCGGATATAGATCTCTGTCAACCGCTCAGAAGAATAGGAAACCGCCACAGGAATGAAATGCGCAGACTTGGTCAGCCTATCAATAATAACCCACAATGCATAGACCTTTCTCTGAGTCTGTGGGAGTCCAAAAACGAAGTCCATAGTGATATGCTCCCACTTCCACTCAGGAATCTCAATCTTGTGGAACAAAATACCGAGTCTCTGATGCTCGTACTTTACCTACTGACAATTCAAACAGTAGCCACATACGCAACAATATCCTTTTTCATCCTCCTTCACCAATAATTCTACCGCAAGTCCTGATACATCTTAGCGGTGCCCGGATGAATGAAATACTGGAAACTATGGGCCTCTTCCAAAATCAAATCTCGAAGTCCATCCACATTAGGTACACAAACTCGACCTTGCATCCTCAAAACTCCATCATCTCCAACTGTAACCTGGTTGGTAACTCTGTGTCACACTATGTCTCTAAAGACGAGCAAGTAAGGATCATCATACTGCTGATCTCGGATACACTCAAATAATGAAGAACGAGCGGTTGTGCAAGCTATACACAGCTGAGCTCAAAATCATCCAACCTCACGAACTGATTGGACAAAGCCTGAACATCCAAGGCAAGTGGTCTCTTACCGACCAGAATATACGTAAGACTGCCCATACTGACATACTGACTGACATTCTACTCAAAGCATCGACCACCATATTGGACTTCCCTGGATGTTATAAGATGGTGATATCATAGTCTTTCAATAGCTCCAACCACCTCCCCTGCCTCAAATTTAGCTCCTTCTATTTGAAAAAGTATTGCAAACTCTTGTGATTCATAACACCTCACATGACACGCCATATAAATAGTGCCTCCAAATCTTCAGCACTGAACAATGGCTGCTAACTCCAAATCATGAACTGGATAATTCTTCTCATAAATCTTCAACTGTCGTGAGGCATAAGTAATGACCTTACCATCCTACATCAACTCCGCACCAAGTCCAATACGAGATGCATCACAATAAATTGTATATGGCCCTGAACCTGTGGGCAAAACCAACACCAGTGTCGTAGTCAAAACTGTCTTGAGCTTCTGAAAGCTCGCCTTATACTCATCCGACAACTTGAATTGGGCACCCTTCTAGGTCAGCTTGGTTATCGGGGCAGCAATAGATAAAAACCCCTCCACAAACAAACGGTAATAACCCCTCAAACCCAAGAAACTCTGGTTCTCTATAGCTGATACGGGTTTAGGCCAGTCCTTGACTACCTCTATCTTCTTCAGATCTACCTGAATACCATTTGTTGATACAACATGACCCAAGAAAGCAACTGATCCCAACCAAACTCGCACTTCAAAAACTTAGCATACAACTAACTATCTCTCAAAGTCTGTAGAACAACTCTCAAATGTTGCTCATGCTCCTCCCGACCGCGGGAATAGATCAAAATATTATCAATGAAGACTATCACGAATGAATCCAAGTAAGGCTTGAACACTCGGTTCATCAAATCCATGAAAGTTGCTGGGACATTTGTCAACCCGAATGACATAACCAAGAACTCATAATGCCCGTACCGAGTATGGAAAGATGTCTTAGGGACATCGAATGCCCTAATCCTTAACGGATGGTAGCCAGATCTCAATTCAATCTTCGAGAATACCTTGGCGCCTTGAAGTTGATCAAACAAATCATCAATCCTTGGCAATAGATACTTATTCTTGATTGTGACCTTGTTCAACTACCGATAATCTATACACATCCTCATCGATTTGTCCTTTTTCTTAAAAAACAATTCCAGCGCACCCTAAGGAGAGACACTAGGTCTAATAAAACCCTTATCAAGCAAATCTTGCAACTGTTCCTTCAATTCTTTCAACTCAGGCAGGGCCATACGATATGGCGGAATAGAAATGGGCTGAGTGTCCAGAGCCAAATCAATCCAAAAGTCAATATTGCTGTCGGGTGGCATACCCGGCAGGTCTAAAAGAAATACCTTAGGAAACTCACGAACAACATGCACACAATCCATAAAAGGAACCACAGCACTAGAATCACGAACATACGAGAAATAGGCCAAATATCCCTTATCAACCATACGCCGAGCCTTCATATATGAGATAACCCTACGGATAGAATGACCAGGAGTCTTTCTCCACTCTAAACGAGGTAAACCTGACAAGGCTAAGGTCACAGTCTTGGCATGACAGTCCAAGATAGAGTGGTAAGGTGATAACTAGTCCATCCCCAATATGACATCAAAATCAACCATATCCAAAAGTAATAAATCTACTCGAGTCTCAAGACCCCAAATCATAACTATACATGAACGATGGATAAGATCTACCATAATAGAATCACCCACCAGTGTCGACATATATACAGGAGCACTCAAGGAATCACTAGGCATGACCAGATACGGTGCAAAATAAGATGACACATAGGAGTATGTAAATCCTGGATCAACTGGAACTGAAGCATCTCTACTACAAACCAGAACATACTTGTGATAACTGCATCGGAGGCCTCAGCCTCAGGACTGGCTGGAAGAGCATAACATCGGGTTGGGCCCCACCACTCTAAACTATATCTCTAGGACGTCCTCCTTGTAACGCTCCGAGCCCGAGGGCGTGACCGGTACTTAGTGCCTCATCTATCCTTGCATACCACATATGAATAAAAGACTTTGAACATGTAATGTCATACTTTGGCCATACACAAGATATACACCACCTTGCTAGACTCGGCAACTCCGAAAGAAGGGGAGCTTACTGACAAAGCTAAACTCGAACAACACCTACTGAGGAAGTCTATCCGTCTGTTTGCCTGAACCTGCACGCACGAAATGCAGCGCCCCCGTAAAGGGACATCAGTACGAAATAATGTACTGAGTATGTAAGGAAATATACTGAAGCTGAAACTGAACTGATAATATAATAACTGAAAACAACTGGGAGTCAAAGAAAATCTGAAGATATGCTCATCTACTGATACTGACTCAACTCCCTCAATATAATGAGTAAAATAGTTGTCCGACCCTATAAGGTTCGGTATATATATATACATATATATATATATATATATATATATATATATAAAACTGCTCTGTCATAGTAGGTTCGCTCATAGGCGCTCGGCATACTAGGCTTTGTATCTCGACATAGTAGGTTCGCTCATAGGCGCTCGGCATACTAGGCTCTGTATCTCGACCAACTCGGCTCGCTCATAGGTGCTAGGCCACAACAGGCTCGGTATATAACTTATCATCTTATCAGAGGTTGTCCAATAGGGGCCTGCCCATCGATTATAGCTCGATAGTAATGAAACTACTTTTAATATTGTATATATAAACTCTTTGCTCTCTTGATTGGAAGAGGGAAATACTCAATTGAATATAAAGTCCCGATAAGGAGAATATTGTAATTTGTAAAACTAGAAAAAATATACGTAACTTGCGGGAAAGCAAAATATACGTAAATTTTGGGATATGAATTTTTCTTTATGCCTCGTTACCAAACTTGTGTAATGACAAGATCATGTCAAAATGAAGGAAAATCTTAGCCTTGACATACTAGTATCTAAAATTATTTGAACGAATCTGCTTCTCCAAAATATGAACGAAATTTTGTTGATTCTTGAAGTGATGAACGATTTTTTTTGTTAAGCTTTTATTCTTGGATTTTTCAAACCAAGAAATAATGAGTAACGTGACTTAGATGCAAACTAACTGAAGTGTTTGAAATGAATTAGAGCAACTAACCAAGAAATGAAGTGTTCTGTTTCCTAAGTGCTTGATTTCAAATCAAAGAAACATGGAAATTCTTGAATTTGAAATGCTGAACGAAATTCTGTTTTTGAAAGAATAACATCGGGATTCCTTTTTGTTTCAAATTGGATTTTGTGCAGACAACTTAGATTAGTTGTCCATTCTTGTTTATGCCTAGTTGAAAATAAGTGACTACTTAGTCACTCCTTACCTTGGTGGCTTCTTGCCACGTGTGTTGGGATAATTATTAAGTTTTTATCCGTTTATTAATTAATTGGATAATGTCTCTTTACCCGGTAACTAATCAATTATCCACATAATTTAAAAATTGCACCAAATTACATAAAAGTCTATTTATTTTTAAAATACTTCATATATTATACTACCGTTGTCATATGGTACCTTGCATGGTACTAGTTCATAATTATCGGGTACTATCGCTCGACCCGCATTTTATTCTAAATTGACCACTTTCAACGAAACTTGTTTCCTTTAATCCGTGTACCACTTTATCCTTCATAACACTTATTTATCGCTTTTTATAAATAGCGTAAGTACGTTAACGCCAAGATGATCTCATCCCCGAGTCCACGTCGGTTAACTAAAAATGAAATTTTAACGTACGAAAATGGGAGATGTAACATCCTTCCTCCATTAGAAACATTCGTCCTAGAATGTTCAACTCCCCGTGATCCATATAACTTGACAGGGTCACCTTTATAACAATACTACTACCAACTCTCCCTGTAGCATCTTAATAATCCTACGCCACACCTTACAACAATTATCAATAACCATAACGGCCTCACATGACCAACGACAATAACCAACACAAGAATTTATATACGTACCTTATGATTATGACGTCTCAGTCGGACCCTACTCTGGAGGAGGAAATAGGTAGGGATATCTAGACTTCATGTTTTCCTCGGCCTCCCAAGTCATATCTTCCACATTGTAGTTCCTCCAAAGTACTTTCACGTAGCCTACCTTCTTATTCCGTAGCTTGCGGATTTGTTGGTCTAGGATGGCAACCGGAACTTCCTCATATGATAAGTCTTCTGTAATCTGTACATCATCCGTGGGCACCACTCGAGTAGGATCTCCAACGCACTTTCGTAATATATATATGTGAAAAATCGGATGGGCAGACTCCAATTCCGAAGGCAATTCTAACTCATAAGACCACTCTCTGAATGATCCTATAAAGCCCAATATACCGTGGGCTAAGTTTGCCTTTATTGCCAAACCCAGTCATCAACCCCGAACTCTAAATCTCGACGTCGCACGCCAGAATATGACTGCTGACGAATCTGAGCTGTCAATAGTCAATCCCAAATCAACTTTACTTTCTCTATGGCTTGTTGAACCAGGTCTGGCCTATGTAACCCAGATTCTCCAACATCAAACCACCTTATGGAAGATCTGCACCTGCACCCATATAAAGCCTCGTACGGAGCCATCTGGATATTGGAGTGGTAACTGTTATTATATGAAAACTCGATAAGAGGTATATGTTCATCCCAACTTCTTTTAAAATCCAGCACACATGCTCGTAACTTATCCTCGAGCTTCTGAATCATGCGCTCGGCTCGTCCATCCATTTGTGGATGAAAAGATGTGTTGAGATTCACCTGAGTTCCCAGACCTTTCTGAAATGACCTCCAAAATGTGTTGTAAATTGGGCTCCATGGTCAGATATAATAGATACGGTACTCTGTGTAGTCGCACTATCTCATTAATATATAATTTTGCATAATCCTCTACTGTATATGTAGATCTGACCGGTAGAAAATGAGCTGATTTCATGAGCCTATCGACTATCACCCATATGGAATCAAACTTATAATGGAAATGAGGTAAACCCGTGATACAGTCTATGTTTATCGCCTCCCATTTCCATGTCGAGATCTCTATAGTCTGCATTAGCCCTCCGGGTTTCTGGTGCTCTATTTTCACCTGCTGGCAACTAGGGCATTGAGCGACATACTCAACAATGTTCTTCTTCATATCGTTCCACCAATACACCTCCTTAATGTCATGATACATCTTCGTCGACCCAGGGTGAATGGAGTACCATGAATAATGTGCCTCTGACATAATCCTGTCTCGTAAGCCTGCTACATCTGGAACACACAAATGACCCATGTATCTGAGAAGCCCATCTCCTTTGAGTTCTAACAACGACTTCTTTTGTTGGGGAACCTGCTCTCTCAATTCGACTAACTCTGGGTCCTTGTACTGCCTCTCATTTACTGCAGCTATGAGAGATAATTTTGCAGTATTTTGGAGTAGAGCTCCTCCATTATTAAAGTCAGCTACTCGAACCCCCAAACAAGCCAAGTGATAAATCTCTCTAGTTAATTGTCTTTTTCGGCCTCTACATATTCTAAGCTACCCATAGATCGGCGACTTAAGGCATCTGCTGCAATATTAGCTTTCCCTGGATGGTAGAGAATGTTAACATCGTAGTCTTTTAATAACTCAAGCCATCGCCTTTGTTGCAAATTCAACTCTTTTTGCTTTAAGATATATTTCAGGCTTTTATGATATATGAACACATCAACATGAACATCATATAAATAATGTCACCATATCTTAAGTGCATGGACAAACGCAGCTAATTCGAGGTCATGGGTCGGATAATTCCGCTCATTCTTCCTTAACTACCTTGAAGCATATGCAATTACTTTCCCATGTTGCATCAAGACACATCCTAACCCGACACATGAGGCATCACAATACATGTGATAACCATCTGGACCTTTTGGAAGTTCTAGAACTGGTGTTGAGGTCAACCTATTCTTAAGCTCTTGGAAACTCTGTTCATATGCCTCTGTCTACTAAAACTTAGTCGCTTTCTGTGTCAGCTTTGTTAATGGTGCTGAAAGAGAAGAAAAACCCTCTACGAACCTCCAGTAATATCCTGCTAAGCCTAGAAAGCTACAAATCTCTGTCGGAGTGGTAGGTCTAGGCCAGGATTTCACAACCTTAATCTTCTGAGTGTCCACCTTTATACCTCTGTCAGATACAATATGCCCCAAGAATGCTACGTACTTTAACAAGAACTCACACTTAGAAAACTTAGCATACAATTTATTATCGCAGAGGGTTTAGAGTACTACTCGCAGGTGATCCACATGCTCATCCTCTAAATGTGAATAAACCAAAATATCATCAATAAAGACTATCACGAACAGATCCAAATATGGCCGGAATAGGCTATTCATCAAGTCCATAAATATAGCATGTGCATTCGTCAACCCGAATGACATAACAAGGAACTCAAAGTGGCCATATCGGGTCCTAAAGGTTGTCTTAGGAATATCTTTCTCCCGAACTATGACCTGGTGGTACTCCGACCTCAAATCTATCATTGAAAAGCATCTAGCTCCCTACAACTGATCAAACAACTCGTCTATACTTGGAAGGGGATACTTATTCTTAATTGTTACCTTGTTCAATTTCCTATAATTGATACACATCCTTAGCGAGCCATCTTTTTTCCGCACAAACAGTACCGGTGCACCCCAAGGTGAAGTATTGGGCCTAATGAAACCTTTCTCCAGCAAATCTTTTAACTGCTCCTTCAACTCCTTCAATTCGGCAGGTGCCATTCTTTACGGAGGGATGGATATTGGTTGCGTTCCTGGAAGCAAATCGATGCCAAATCAATCTCTTGCTTTGGAAGAATACTTGGAAGTTCATATGGAAATACATCCGCGTACTCCTTTACTACTGGAATAGACTGAAGTGTAGGTATCTCAGAATCTGCATCTTTAACTCGCACAATATGATAAATGCACCATTTTGCGATCATTTTCCTTGCCTTCAGATAAGAAATAAACCTGCCTCTGGGTGTCGCTGTAATATCGACCCATTTAAGGACTGGCTCAATTGAAAAATGAAATCTGGCTGTCTTTGCTCGACAATCAACTGTGGCATAACAAGTTGCCAACTAGTCCATGCCTATGATAGCATCAAAATCCATCATCTCTAGCTCAACTAGGTCGGTGAGTTCCAGCGACCACAAACTGATATCGTACAACCTCGGTAAACACGTCTAGCGATAATTGATTCTCCGATCGATGTAGATACCGCAAAAGGATCACTTAGTATGTCAGGCACTATACCAAATTTCCTCGCGACAAATGGGGTAATAGATGATATAGTAGATCCTGGGTCTATTAAGGCATAAACATTGTGAGAATAGATGGTCAATGTACCTGTCACAATGTCTAGTGAGGACTCTTGGTCCTGTCGACCTGCTAGCGCATAGATACAATTTTGGTTACCATCTAAACTGGACCCTCTACCTCTGCCTCGACCTCTACTAGCCGAAGACTGAGACTCGTGCCCTAAAGGATGCACAGACATAGTTGATCTTATTGTTGAATTTGATGGTTGCCACATACCCCCAGAATCTCTATTTGGGCAATCTCACATCATATGCCTTGGAATTCCACGTGTATAACAAGTATCGAAATCGGATGGGCATTGGCCCAAATGTCCTCTACAGTAGATGGCACATCGCGACGGAACTGGCCATGTCTGCCTCGAACCTCATTATCGCTGCAAACTTGACGCCTGAGAGCTCTCACCTGGTCCTGACTGAGTATAGCGGTTGTGAGCACGTGATTTTTGACCTATATATGAATTATTCTAAAAAATTCAAACAAAACAACTTCTTTATTATTTTGCAATTTTAATGAATTTTGTGGCATTTTCTGTTAATTATTGCACTTTATTTGTGCATTTTAATTCATATAAAAGATACAAAAAATACATTTACATTCAGGATTTAATTTCATATTTTTAGTATTAATTAGGGGTTAATTTGTTTTAGAACAAAATATGAAGAAAACTAACAAAAAATAGTTCGCTTTTGCATTTTTATTGTTTTAATTGTGAAATCGTCACGAAATAGCTTTTAAAACAATTTTAGGCATTAATTAGTTTTAGTTTAATTTTTATTTTTACTTTGCATCTTTATAAAAATCAGAAAAAATAATACAAAAGTACAAAATGGAAAAAAACAAAAGCAAAGGAAACAAATGAATGGGAAATAATTAAAAGAAGGAGTGGTCTTCATAAGCTACTCAAATTTTGGGCCAAAATCGTGCCCAGCCCAATAAGAACCTTCCTCCACGGCCCAGACCAAGCCCAAGTAATCCTAAACCCGGCCTGCCCTTATCAAGCCAAAACGACGTCGTTTTGGACGTCGATTAATCTCGACCGTTCAGTCCCTACGATCAAACGGCCCAAATGGCTTCATAATAATACATAAAAATGTCTGAAATTCTCAATTGATTCCAGACCAGCCCCCTTCTTCCTCGTATCATGCCCCCCTATAACGCCGGTGACCGCCCTACCTTACCTCCGCCTCACTCCTCCGTGCCCCCACCACATCTCTGTCGTCCGTCGCCCGCCGAAAATCACCGCCGGTGGCAGCGAAGCTCCAAACAACTCCAAAATTTCACCCCATACTCTCCTTCACCTCCTCTTTCCAACCTCAAATTCGTTTCCCTCAAATCCCCATCGATTTTCTCGAATCGTAGATCTAAAATCCGGACAAAATGCAAACTCGCCCAAATTTAACCAAACTCGCACCATATATTCTCCTCACCCCGTTCTTCATAAATCTATAGCCTATAACTTCCAAACATTATCCTATCTTCTCAAATTTTGGGCTGAAAATTCGGCCAGGAACCCTAGCTTCTCAAATTTGGGATTTCTTTGATTTGGCACCACAACTGCCTTTAATCGTGTGTTTTCTCATCGAAAACACATGATTAAAGATGATTTTTGTTCCAAATAATTCCACAAATATGGGCAGATTCGAGTCTAGTGAGTTAAACCGGAGGTATTTTCATTCTTTATTTTGGTTTTCTTCTTATTTTTGTTCTTCTACGTCTATTGTTGTTGCCAAGTTTTTGTAGATCGGTTCTATCATGATTTTAGGTTTTATTTCCATTATATTTCGATTTACTTCAATTCGATTCAGGTTCTAATAGATTGTTTCTGTTTAATTGATTTAGGTAATTAAATTGGATTCTTCTGTCTATTTGTTTTGCTTGAAATTGTTTCTAATTCAGTTGATTTTAGTTCATAATCTTGCTTTAGTTTCAATATTTAGTTGTTTATTAGCTGTTGATTCATTGTTAGTGTTAATTAGTATTGATTAGTTCATTGTTAAGTTAGGTTGATTGGATATAGCTGAATAAACCATTCTTTAGTCAACTATAGTTAATTCTTAACTAAAGTAAGGGGTTTGGTTGGGTCAGTAGTTTCAGAAAGTTTTTAGGGGTAGTTTAGGCATAGAAAAGGGTAGTTTTGCTAAAAATGGTAAATTCAAAGCTAAGGTAAGGGTAGTATAGGTATTGTATAGCTAGAAGAACACCCTAGAGCCTTCTAGAATAGGACTTTAGTGTAGATTTCAGCAATCTTGGGGCAGTAACTTGAGAAACAAGTTAGAAATTGAAGGTTTAATAGGTAAAATCTGAAATAAAAGGGAGAAAAATAGTGAAAAGCTTCCAGAATATTCTGCCCCACTCCTTGCCTATAAAAGGCACCCCTAATGCCTTCTTTAATAGGTTTTGGAGAACCCCTGAAAATTCATAGATATCCCAGCCATTAAAATTCCCTCCCAAAGTAATATTTTTCAATTTTCAACTCACTGCAAAAATCAAAAAAACAGTACAAAAAAAACCAAAAATATTTACTGTTTCATTGCCTAATTCTGTCAACTGTCAGATTCTGCTTTGGTGTTTCTTCATTTCTGCTCTAGATTCGAATTCTAAAAGCATTCTGAGGTGTTTAATGACTTATTTGGGTTGAATTTGGGCCTGTTTAGTGTGAATTGCAGTTGAGTTTATTCTGGTGAAGTTCTAGGGCATTTAGATTCAATCTCGAGTAAATTTGGGTGCATTCGTTGATTTGTGTGTGAAATTTCATCTCGTTTGGTTCCAAACTCTTTCTGGGATATGATTCAACTTCCTGGGCTGTTCATTTGCTGTGGTTTGATTATCTCTTCATCTGCCATAGTACTGCTGTTGCTGATCTTTTCTTCTGTCAAAATTCCCTTTCCAGGTACACATTTGTACACTTTTGGCTGCTGAAATAAAATGAAATAACACTTTGGATTTGGTGTTCACCTGAGTAGTTGAAATCATCGCTAGTTGGATATTGTGTAATTATTCAGCTTTGATTTGTTTTAATTGTATTAGGCCAATGACTGTTAATTAGGATTGTCTTAAATTGGATTGAGCTATAACCTGTACTGGACTGTTCTATACTTATGGGCACTAGAGCTGATAAATAGTCAATATTGGGGGTCATTTTGGTTTAATTTGATTGAGGAAGTATAATTTGGAAGTCATGAAAACTAGAATCGAGAATGATTCGAATTTGTGGTCTTTATTCGTGAATAGTAATTGAAGCCAGCGAGTATTTGAAGGTCAGAGTCAGTGTAGTATAATTAATGTCACTAATCCCATAGTCTAACGTTTTTTTTAGTTCAATAATGACAGTTTCACATAAATTGGCTTAGTCGAATAACTAAGGTCACTGAATTTAATCCCACTAATTATCTTATGCACCTTCAATTATTAGTGTTGAGTTAATTGGTATAGGAAAAATTGAAATGTCTGCTGCCACAAACTGATCGACCCACGAATTGCTTTTGAATTGCACGAGGCCGCTTCTTTAAGGCCCAAAACGAATAAGAAAAAGTGTTGAAGTAAAAACTCCTTTAAATTATATTAGGAGTATAGGGAATTAATTCACAAATATAAAATTGGATTTCGAATTAGGTAGCGAGTTCAAGCTAAAAGGATCTTCCCTTTTGTTTGAATTCGGACTTGAATTCGAGGCCCGAATTTATAATTGTAAGTTAATTGGCCTTTTAGAGATAAAATAATAAATAGAAAAATTGTAGTTGCTTTAGGTTGGCCCTTAATAAAAAATGAGATGAGCCTCGCCGAATAAAAACCCAAAATTGCGGGGTCCTTATTAATCATCTATACAAAATTACTTAGAATTTGGGGCGTGTCGTTTAGCAAATTTCACGGCCCTCCGCAAAGTAAATAATACGTTAGTCGCTTTAGGCGCGCTTTTTAATAATTTTACCTTCCTAAATGCAGGTGTGCATTTCATGCAACCCAAATCCAAAAATGTTGAATAGGAACGTGCCGAGGATCCGGGTGCATTTCATGTGACATGATCCAAAAATACGTTCTTAAACGTCGTTCAATTTCTTAATAATTAACTAATAGCGGTAAATAATTCTGAAATGCACTATGCTTTTTCACATGTATAAAAATCAGATTGTAGTCAAATATAGCAGTTGAGCAACCGTGCTAGAACCACGGAACTCGGGAGTGCCTAACCCCTTCTCTCGGGTTAACAGAATTCCTTACTCGAATTTTTGGTTCGCGACTGCAATACAGAGTCAAACCCTTTCCTCGATTCGGGATTCAAACCGGTGACTTGGGATACCATAAATCTCCCAAGTGGCGACTCTGAATTTCTTAATAAATGAATCCCGTTTTGATTGTCTTTAATTGGAAAAAATCCTTTTATTATACCCTTCACTGGGTGTAGTAGCGAAAAAAGGAGGTGTGACAGCTCTGGCGACTCTGCTGGAGATAAGGACCCAGAACGTTTGTTCAGGGTTCAGAATTCGAGCTCAGTTAAATTGTTCTATTTGGCTTTATCTGATTTTCCTACATGATTCATGCCTTATGTGCTAATTGTTTTACTGCTTTGATATTTGTTGAATTGTATATAAATTGTTACGAATCCCTTCCTCTTTCTAAGTCTTCTACATCATGGAGAAGGGTGCACTTCGTGTAGCTTCTCTTCTGTTTAGAGTCTTTCCCAATTTAGAACGAGGTTTGGATAAGTTGCAAAGCCGACGGAGCTTCTGTATCCCCGGTACGCTGCCTCCCCCTCGGCTCGAGTTGTCCGCTCGAGTAAGTCAGGTCTAGATCAACAAACCTAGGGTTTAAACCTAGAAGAACAATAAACTCATGCCGAATCCCTAGTAGGACGCTTGTTTGCATCATGTGCATTTGACTTAGAGGACTCAACACAAGTGTTGGGTCCGTCTAGGATAGGTGACCTGAATTGAAATGACCTTCCTGATGCATCGTACGTGATACTTACATTTATTTGCTCCGCTTTACATGTTGACCGGCTTGTATACAATGAGGGAAAATTGTGAAAAATAGCAGTGTTACGATTAAGTGAGGGTAATCATTAGTTTGAAAAGAAAAACCAATGCCCAAATAGTACCGAAATGCTACCGGATTTTTCAAAAATGAAAAATGAAATGAAAGAAAACAGAAAATATTTGAAAAAGAAATGGTTGTTCAATAATAGCTTTGATTTTGGCCAATCGGCCCGAACTACGCTGGTTTGATTCTTACCGAATGTGAGATACTTAGGCAACCCTCATCGGGTCCAACCACCCCTTTTACAAAAATAGCCAAAAATACCAAAATTTTAATTTTTATCCAATAAATCGGGTGACGCCATTCTTGTCGAAAAATAAGCCGAATGTCTCCAAAAGGGCGCCGGAAGGCTATTACGATTTGCGGGCATAGCCTTAAAAACTCCCTTTCGGAAGAGCTGAAAGGCCATATCTATAAAACCGAGTCTCCGTTTTCGTAAAGAAAAGAAAAAAAAACAAATTATGCAAACAAAACCACTTTGGTTTTTTAAAGTCAAAATAAGTCATTACATGGCCAGTTTTCTTTAAATAGTCACAGTTGACGTTGAAGCCTTCTCAGTCTTGCGCAGGCCTGTGGCGATGCCGAGTGATGCCCCGCGGGCTCCAGGATGTGAAGCTTTGATGTACTCTTGATCTAGTTTTTATCATCGAGTCTGTACTTTGTTATTTTGAGTCTGCTTTTGTAGTTCACCTTCGAGAAAAACAATTTAAAAACAAAAAAGAAAAACAAAAACAACAAAATTTTGCATTGCATTTGCAAGAACTATGCTTGGTCTGATTCATGCGGGGTCATGATACGTAGGAAATCTACATAGGATTCGACCATAACCAAAGAAAGAAAAGGAGAAAAAGAAAGAAAGAGAGGAAAAACCACAAAAAAGGCAAAAGAAAGGAAAAGAGCGGAAAAAACAAGAAAGAAAGGAAAAATCGAGAAAGGGAGAGTATAGGAACAAGAGAAGACAAAGGCAAGAGTGAAAAGAACAAAAGGAAAAAAGAAAAAAAGAGAGAAGAAAAAGAAAAAAAAACAAAGGAAGAGAAAGTTTATAATTGGAAATAAGGAAAAGCCGGGATGACGCATGCAACCGATCAAAAGCCGTTACCAATATATTAAATGCCCTAACGCTAATGTGGTAGTTTCATTTTGTCATGTCATTCCAGAAAGGTGGTTGGTTTGTGGTTTTAAAGTGGTAACTCCTCTTTACAACACGAGTACAAAAGGTAGTTGGCATCCTGGCAACCCATTCCCACAACACCCGGGCAAACAACAAACTGAACATGACAGGCCAAGAATCAGATGCCAGTATCGTGGACCCGTCAAAAGAGGTAGAAGTGGTGGATGTCAAAGCAATAAGAAGAGAGATGTATAAGTTGAGGCATCAGATGGCCGAAATGCATCAGGCCTGGGCTAAGGGCCAGCCGGCGCCATTTTATCCCGCCCATCTAGCATATATCCCACCTTTGGCTCAGTCTCAGGAGCCCCCTCTCGTGCATGCATCTGCACCTTTGCCTTTCCACCAACAGATTCATAGCAGCAACTCCTATCCTACCCAAGCTCCACCACCCAAACAAAACCCTCCTCCACAAATCACCCCTGTCTTTGTGGCGCCTCCGCCTGCCACATTGCAAAGATCTTCCAGTGAGCTAGTGTTTCAAACTCACGACAGCCAGTACTACCCGCCTGAGCCTAACTTTAAAGCTCCTGAGCCATATTCCTACTCCCCTCACTTTGAGCTCCCCGTGGAAATTGACAAGCCGCTTAAGAACCCGGAACAGGAAGAGATATTTTGAAAAGTAAAAATCCTGGAGCAATCCTTCAGGAACATGCGGGGATTGGGTGGCCAAGTCAGTGTGGCCTACAAGGATTTGTGCCTATTTCCCGATGTCCAGCTGCCAGCAGGATTCAAGTTACCAAAGTTTGATTTGTATAATGGACATGGTGATCCTGTAGCCCATCTGAGGGGATTCTGCAACAAAATGAGAGGGGCCGGTGGGAAAGACGAATTATTAATGGCATACTTCAGCCAGAGTCTGAGTGGTTCCGTTTTCGAGTGGTACACGCGGCAAGATCATGCGCGGTGGTACACCTGGGATGATTTGGCCCAAGCATTTGCCAGTCATTTTCAATATAACCTCGAAATCGTCCTCGATCATCTCTCATTGACCAAAATTGAGAAGAAGTCAAGGGAGAGCTTCAGAGAGTACGGATTTCGGTGGAGGGAACAGGCTGCAAGGGTCGATCCTCCAATGAAGGAAGGCGAAATGGTTGATTATTTCCTGTAGGCTTTGGAGCCTACCTACTATGGTCACCTGGTGTCAGCAGTGGGAAAAACTTTTAACGAGGCAGTGAAAATGGGAAGTATGGTTGAAGAGGGGCTCAAATCCGACAAAATCATGAGCTATTCGGCAATCAAGGCAACTACTCAGGCCATCCATAGCGGAGGGGTACTGGGAAAGAAAAAGAAAGAAGATGTGGCGGTAGTTGACTAGAGAACTTGGTCCAGGGGCCCATCACCATATTACCATCAACCTCGACCCCGTCCCCAAACCTACTTTCACACTCCACAGCACTATTACCCACCCCGTGGTCCCCACTACTCTGTCCACCATGCCCACACATATCCCCAACATCCTACCCATGCGCCATGGCATGCACCCACTCCACAAAATACTTACCCAACTCAAAACACCTACCCACCTCCAAGAGCCTACAAGAATCCCCCTGGAGCAAGTTCGCGAGCTAACCAAAATTTCAAGCAAGAGAGGGCACAGAAGCAGGAAACTTTCACCCCATCGGAGAGTCATATGTAGACTTGTTTGAGAAACTAAAGCATTATAACCTGATTGCACCAGTTCCTCCAAATCATGTGGACAAGCGTGCAAGAAGCTTTGACTCTTCTAAAAGGTGTGAATATCATTCCAATGCCCAGGGGCACGATGTCGAAAGTTGCCGGGATTTGAAAAGGGAGGTAGAAAGAATGATTCAGAAAAGGATAATTGCGGTCCAGGACAGTGGCACCCAGAACATTGCACAGAATCCTTTACATGCACATGACGGTGCACATTTTGTGGGGAAGATCCATGGCGACGGGGAGTATGAGAATCCTCTCGAAAACTTGTTGAATGAAGGTCCCAGTAATTTTGATGGGCAATCCAGTGGCTAAGGTGTCGAGTTTTGTGGTTGGAAAGACGCTCCATCTCCTGGTTAGCTGGAATAGGGTTTTCGTGGTTTATTTTGTTGTCATTTCTGTTGTCCGGGTTATTCTCAGGGTTATAATCTAGACATTGTCTTGTGACTCAAACCCTTCTATCTTTTCTCTTTGCTTTGTTTAGTCATAATAGCATGTTTAGTGCCGCCTAGGTTTGTTCAAGGGCTATAACTAGTTCAGTTTGCTTGTTTGTTGTTTAAATCCTTTCACTGTCAGTCTAATGCAATTCTCTATTTCCTGCCATTTCTAGTCATTTTATTTAGTTCCCTTTTCCCTTTACAATTCTTTTATGCTGATTCTAGTGATATGACATGCACGCATAATTATCAGCCTGGTTTTAAAAGTCAGTTTACTAATGAAGCAATGAAACATTATTGAAGATGTAAGGACATTCGAGGGAAATAAGTAAAAGCATTTTGAGATCACTTCGAGCCCAAATTAAGTGAAACTGGGAGGCAAATAGAACATAAAGAAATACCGTTGAAATGCATCATGCGGCATCGGTTTGAAGCCAAAGTCAGGCTTATCCCAAGTCTACAGGGACCGTTCGTGATACCAATATTGTTGTCCAATAGTGCTAAGCAATTGACAAATATAGAAGGCAAGTATGTGAATCAATCAAAAGGTGTTATGTATGTTTTCCTCAGCTTGTTTAACTGTGTAGTTTGTACTTGGCATGTTTTGGGAGATTGGAATGACGAAGGTATTTTATTCTGCTATCCAAACACTTTATCCTTTGTTACCCCTTTGAGCCTCGGTTGTTTTCTTGCATACCCCTCTTTCGGAATCAAATATAAAACTCATAAGCCCGAGCGGGGAAAATTAGTGGAGAAACAATGATTGTGACGTGGTTCGAGATGCATTTCCATGACGTTGTAATTCTTTTAAAAATAATGAATGAGACGAGCCTCGACAAACAAAAATACATAAATTGCGGGGCCCTCTATATGCGTTTTTACTTAGACTTCGGAATGGACCGTTTAGCAAAATTTCATGGCCTTACTCAAAATAATGATACGCCAGTCGCTTTAGGAGCGCCTTTAATAATTTACTTTCTTAAATTTGGGTGCACATTTATGTGACCCAAATCCAAATCTCAACGGAGTTGAAATGTGTCGATAACCACGGGTACATTGATGTGACGTGGTTTGAGATACGTTTTCACGATATTGCAATTCTTATTAAAAAAAATAATAGTAAAAGCGGTTAAAAGTTTAAATTTGCACATAAGTTCATAATTGTTAAAATCAGATAAATAAGCCAAATACGACAGTTGAGCGACCGTGCTAGAACCACGGAACTCGGGAATGCCTAAAACCTTCTCCCGGGTTAATAGAATTCCTTATCCGGATTTCTGGTTCACGGACTGTTAAATAGATTCAAACCTTTCCTCGATTCGGGATTCAACCGGTGACTTGGGACACCATAAATCTCCCAAGTGGCGACTCTTAATCTCTTAATAAAGGAATCCCATTTCGATTGTCCTTTAATTGGAAAAACTCCCTTTACTGCGCCCCTCGCGGGGTGCGGTAGCTCCAAAAGGAGGTGTGACAGCTCTGGCGACTCCGCTGGGGATCATACTGACCCAGAACCACTTGTTCAGGGTTAGAAATTCGAGCTTGTGATAAATTATTGTATTTTGGCTTTATTATCTGATATTTTCATATGATCTATGCTTAATGTGCAAAATGATTCTTATTACCTCCGGGGATGTGCTCACTGGTTGAGACTCCCTATTCTTTTAGTGTCAAACATTGAAATAAGAAAAAGGCTCGGACAAGTTACAAATCCGGACGATCTCGCGGGTCCCCGGTACGTAGCCCCCTCCCCGACTCGAGTTATCCGCTCGGGTACACTGTCTAGAACACATACCCAGGTCTTCAACCTAGAATAACTTGACTTTATACCGGATCCCTAGTAGGAACGCTTATTTGCATCATGGTGCATTTGACTTAGGGGACTCAACACAGGGGTTGGGTCCGTCTAGGACAGGTAACCTGAAATGAAAAGACCATCTTGCTGCATCTTGTTTGTTTTGCGCATTTATTTGCTTCAGACTTGCATGTTGACCAGCTTGTGAAATCGGGAATTTTGAAAAAAATTGTGAAAAAGAAAAAGTAACTGTGTAGAGAGATAACTACTCATTTTTAGAAAAAAAAAACCAATGTCCAAGTAGTGTCTAAACTTTGCCGAAATTTTGATTTTTGAAAAAGAAAAGAAAAGGAGTTTTACTTTAAAAAAAACAAAGAGTCTTGTTTTCAAATTCAGTTCTATTGGGCAAAACTACGCTGGTTTGATTCTCACCGGATGCGAGATACGTAGGCAACCCTAATCAGGTCCAACCTCCCTTTTGCAAAAATAGCAAAAAAAAAATGTCAAAATATTAATTTTCGTCATAATTAAGTCAAGTGATGCCGTTTTGTCAAATGTAGCCGAATGTTCCCAAAAGGGATGCTGAAAGGCTGACTTTGCACAAACGGCCACTTTTGGTCATTTTTGAATTTTGACCTGTTGACCCACACAGCCTTAGAATCTTCGTCCCTGAGGCACTGAAAGGCTGTGTTTGCAAATATCGGGTTTTCTATTTTTAAAAAAAATAAGAAAAGAGTCATAAATAAGTCGGGTGATGCGTTTTTGTCAAAAATAGCCGAATGTTCCCAAAACGGACACCGGAAGGCTGACTTTTCATAAACGGCCACCTTTGGTCAATTTTTAGATATTGGTCGGTTGACCCACACAGCCTTAAAATCTTCGTCCCCGAGACGTTGAAAGACTGTGTTTGCAATATCAGGTTTTCTATTTTTGGAAAAACAAGAAAAAAAATCATCAATAAGTCGAGTGATGATGTTCTTGTCAAAAATAGCCGAATGTTTCCGAAAGAGACGCCGGAAGGCTGATTTTGCATAAACAACCACCTTTAGGTCATTTTTTAGATTTTTGACCGGTTGGCTCACACAGCCTTAAAATCTTTGTCCCCGAGGTGCTGAAAGGACATGTTTGCAAAACCAGGACTTTTGTTTTAATTTGAAAAGTAAGGAAAAAAAGAGTCAAGGGGCAAGTGAATGCCGTTGTGATTTTTGAGCAAAATAAGCCGATCCAGCTTCGGCAGTGTATTAAACTGTTCTTGCCGAAATAGCCTTAAAATATCTTTCAATTGTCGAAAAGATATTTTCGTAAAAGATCGAACAAGTTTGTAAAATAATCCATCCCGGCCTCAAAATTCATGTTAAATTGAGAAGGGGCCACGTTTGCAAAAAATAGTCATTTGGTTAAAATTGGCATATAGGGGAAGAAATCTGTCAGTCTTTTTTTTTTAAATTTGTATTTCTTTTGATTAGAGTATGTGGGTCGTTTAATATTCAAGTCTCTATCTTGTCATTCACCAGAGTCTATTGGTTCAGTCCAAGTTTGTCATTTTTCGTTTAATCATTGTAATCCAAGTGTGTTTTACTGTGAAAAATTAAAAATTCCAAAATATGTTTTATTGTTTTTTTACCTTGCATTGGCAGAACTACGCCCGGTCTGATTCATGCGGGGACATGATACGTAGGCAATCCCCATAAGATTCGACCACCACTAAAAATAAAAGAGAAAAGGCAAAGTGAATAAACGAAAAGAAAAGAGAGAAAAAGAAATAATGGAAGGTTTCGGAAATACTTCAAAGAGGCACAAATAAAGTAACCCGGGATGATGCATGCGGTCGGAGCAAAGACGTGTTAGAAATGGTTAAACTGCCTAGGAACATTGCATTCCCCAACGTGCAATTGCAATATACGTTAACGCTAACCAGTTTGTTGTTTTTCAGAGATTTCAAAACAGTTAGTTAGAACGTTCTGGCAGATTACCATTACCAAACAAGATCTAAAGGGCCTATACCGAAAAGCATGACTAACTCAGAAAACAGTGTTGAGGAGGAAAGAACGGAAAGTCAGCTCCTGAAGGAGGCAATGGAAAAAATGGAAAAAATGAGACTGGAGATGAACGAAATGCAGCTAGCCTTGGCTAGGGTACAAAAGGGGCCTGAACCACCCATTACTCCTACTCTCCCACCAGCACACACGCCGGAATACCCTCCCCCCGGACCTTCGACAAGCTTCCCAGGTCACCACTAGTATCACGGGAGAAATCCCTATGATCCCCAAGCTCCACCACCCAATCAAAACCTTGCCCCACCAAATGTTCCCGTTTTCGTGGCACCCCCACCAGCCACGCTACAAAGATTTTCCGCTGTTTCAGGCTCATGATAACCAATATTACCCCCCTGAACCTACATTTAAAGCACCTGTGCCACATGCCTATAATCCCCACTTTGAGGTCCCGACAGAGATTGAAAAGCCGGCTAAAAGCCCAGAGCAGGACGAAGTGCTTCGAAAATTTAAAAGCCTGGAGCGGTCCTTTAGGAACATGCACGGGTTAGGCAACCAGGTCAGCGTGTCCTACAAAGACCTATGTCCTTTCCCTGACGTCCAATTGCCGGCAGGTTTCAAGATGCAAAAGTTTGATCTATACGAGGGGCACGGTGATCCAATAGCACATCTGCGGGGTTTTTGCAGCAAGATGAGAGGAGCAGGTGGTAAAGATGAGCTGATGATAGCTTACTTTGGTCAAAGTCTAAGT